>JAWPHD010005716.1:0-157954 GCA_037043455.1 Cyrtodaria siliqua | reverse complement strand
GAATCGATCACCTGAGGATCTTTGCAATGATGAAAACATTGTCCTCTCGCAAATGCTGATTGAAGATGTTTTTATACAAGTGAAAAACACAACAACACCCTCAACCGAAATTTAAACCCACAACTGCATGCTAACAATTTAAGATGATTTTTTAAGTTTGCCTTATATAAGTCTATGTAAAACATGCAAAATCTTTATATACAAACTTTAGAAAAATTAACAAAAGAAAAACTGAATAATTAAAAAAAAGAAAAACGTTTACCTCCAGTGGGATTTGAACCCACAGCCCTAGCTGCGCAGTGTACAAGAAGTAATTCAAAGATTTTTCTATTGTCACATTTATTTTAAATTTGAAAAACATTCATCTGACGATCATCCAAAATTGACCAAGCTATTTGGAGAAAACGATTTTTTGAACATTATCCCTATATAAGTGTATGTAAAACATGTGACCCCTGGGGCGACCCCAAATGTGACCCCAGGATCACCATTTGAACAAGCTTGGTAGAGGATCATAAGCTTATAGTAAATGCAAAATTTTAAACCTTTGGCACTTGTAGAAGAAATTGTTTTTCTATATAAGGCTATGTAAAACTGTGCCCAGGGTCACCATTTAAACAAAGTTAATAGAGGACCATAAGTTGATGCTACATGTAATACATCAGAGCTCTATGCCTTGTGGTTTCAGATAAGAAGATTTCTTAAAGTTTTTTCCTGTATATAAGTGTATGGAAAGCATGCAAAATCTCAATATACCCAGGGCACGGCCATTTTTTTACCCCGGGAACTTCATTCGAAAAAAAGTTGATAGTGTAGGCGTTGGCGATCGTTTTAAAAGAAAAACTGTCGAAATATGTCCAGCAGTTCTTGAGAAGATTTTTTAAGGTTTCGACCAATTCAGCTAACTGGGCCTTTTTAACCTTCTTTGCAGCCTGTATACCTTCCCGAAGCAAATTTTTTGTGAAATCATGCAGTTTTCTCCAATTTTTAAACTTTCATTCCCCATTTGCAGATTTTTTCTCTAATTTAGGCGAAAGGCCCCTTCCCAAAAACTGGTAAAAAGGCCCTGTCTAAGGATCATCCATTTGAAGTTTGGTCAAAAGTGGCCAAGCGGTTTCTGACTAGAAGTCTTGTGAAGCGAAACTTAACAACTACGAAGTGATCTAATAATATGGTCGACTCTGTAATAACAGCACTCAGCACATTAAAGAATGACATGAGTTATTCAATATTACATCAGCCGGGATTGTAAAGATGGTGAGTTTGAAAACTTCTCACCTCTCACCGGTGCAGGTTTGATTCCCAAAGGCGTCTCCGTGGTCGAACGGTTAATGACGTTGCGTTGTAAACCTTCGCCTCTGACCGCTGCAGGTTCGAATCCCACCGGGAGCTCGGCTTGTTAAGTGAGGAAGTGTCGATTCTTACGGATGGCGGGAGGTGTACAGTAGTGGTTCTACCCAGGAAAACTTTCTGACTGCCTCCACCACAAAAATTCGACCGTCATATAACCTTACATGTGTTGAAAATCCCGTCAAACACCATACAAAACAAAACAAAAGGTTTGAATCCCATTGGAAGCACTAACAAGAGCACCGCCAAGGTTGCAGACGCTCCACTTTGGTGAAATTACAATTGATAAATAAGGTTTCCATCAATTACATAGAAGCTTTAACCAAGATTTATAACTATAAAAGGGGCCATAATTTTGTTATAATAAAAACGTGCTAAACAAGATGGCAAATACATGTTTGAAGCAGGGTCACAACGCCTTCATGACCGGCCCGACCATGGAAGCCCCAATATCAAATATTGGGGCGTCCAATAATTCTGACGAAAATCGTACACAAAGCGTCATTTTGGTGTATTTTTTATCCAAATCAACAGTTTTGTAGATTGGGATTGTTTATATTTTTACGGTGAAAATATAAGCAATGAAATTATAAGCTACTACTATTTTAAATGTGAAAAAACATTTTTTGTAGAAAGTAACTATTAAATGTATATATCATTAGCTTTGAAATGGTGTAACTAAGAAAATGAGACTTTTGGAAAATCTGTTAATTTTTTTACTAACTTTCGACTTTTCAATTTGCCAGTTAATTTTGTTCCAGAAAGGTGTTACGAAAGTTATATCATTGCATTAGAAATCACTTACTACGACAATGAGTCGTAGTTTATGAAATTGGTGAAGTATTTTATAAGTTATGGTGAGTTAAAAATAGAAATTTCACCATAATGAGTCATTCATGTTGGCAAAAATGTTTTTTTTCTGCATAACTTTCAAGCTTGTGAGTATATAATACAAACAATATTTGTTGGTTTGTCATCAATATAGGATTTATTGTCAGCTGAAAGTGAGAAAACTCCAATATTTCCACTCGTTCTAAAGCACTCGTGAACATATAACTTTTCTCACTTGTCGATGAAAATAAATCTTATAAAACTTATTACTGAGATAACAGACAGCATTTTTATTTTGTTAATTTCATACCTACAGGAAACGTATAAATGGAAACATAATGTGAACGACCAGCCAAATGTGAGACGTGAAAACAGACAGAACACAGGTGTACATGGAAGTTGAACTTGACGCAACTTAGTGCTAGTGCTGCTTACTAAGTTGAAAAAATAAATCTTCATTTACAAAAAGTGCCACAACTTTACTGATGAAAACTTCACTATATTGTGCGACAAACTAACGTTTAAGAAGAGATGGGCTCTTCTATACAATGTTTCACTACAAAGACATACAGGTAATGCGCAGAAAGGTGTTATTTAAGGAAATGTGAATATTGTATGAACTGGTCAAGTGTAATTATGTATTTGAAATGAAGTATTCTAGAATATATAGACAATAATTAACAGCATAAATTTGATACTCAATTTATGTCACGAGGGAAACAAGTGGTAATTTGGTTAAAAAAATGAGTTCGAAGAACGAGTTTTTTTTAACCAAATTGCCACTTTCTTCCACCAGTGACATTCAGTATGAAATTTATGCTGTTAATTATACTGTTTCTTATATAACTACGTAAATGTTTCCAATTACCAAAACTGCATAGGATTTTACTAAAGACTAAGCGTTTTTTTTAACAAATATGTTAAGAAAGTAGTTCCGCCAAAGTTATATCACAGGGCCGTCTTTCTGTATTGGGGGAATGGGGCCGGGGCCGTTAGAGGGGGGAATTTTGCGTCGATTTTAAAGGAAACGGGATTTTTTTGCTACAAAATTTGCATCAATTATATATCCGTTTTTTTATTATTTAAGTGGCACCAAGAATGTACCATTCCAAATTACAAAAAGTATGCTGTTTTCCTGTATAGAAGTAACATTTTTAAAAAAAATAAAAAGGGGGGGAATTTTTCACAGGAAAAGGGGAAAAAAAGATACTTTTTATATGACGATATAACTTTTTTTGTGCGATACTAAAATAACGTCATTCATAGTTCAATGTAAATTTATGACAGTTATGTACCGTAATAATTCTTTTATTTTAGACCGATCAAAGATAAGCAACTACTTGTTTATGAGATGCCATGTTGTGTGTCTGTGCATATACAATATTATATGCCTTGGTGAGCAGGCTGAATCATCAATGCTTGCCTTGCTGCTACTTTAAAAAAAACTACAGTTCAGTGCATTGAATTTGTCATATTTGTTCATGAGATAATTTAGTGAGTAAAGTCTGAATACTTTTGAGGGAGACATGGGATGGGCTTGTAATTTTACACATCCTAGGTGTCCCTCAGTTGCTATAAAAGACCTTCCTCAATCCCTTATGTGCCTATAAGGTAATAAATCGGTCTGAATTGTTTGTCATTTAGTTAGACGGTCGTTGAACTAGCTTTCTATGTGGTAATCAATACCGAGTTTTCTAAATTATATTGATTGGGTTACTTTAATGCAAATTTAGGTTACTGTTCTTGGCTAGCCTAGACGGTCGTCGTACTGGCTTTGTAGTACAGACCAACGACATATCTTTTTTTTGTCAGGCCAAAAAAAAAAATACCTGTGTTTCCGGTGGCCCGACCGACCCTATTTTTAAGGGACCGACTCTAAAACTTGTTATGAAAAAAAAAAAAAAAAATTGTTCTGAACAATGATTTATCACAATAGTATATCGAGGTAAACTGACATCACAGACAAACTTTCAGTTGTATCATCAACTTCTATGGGGTTTATGAGATAAATACATGTAGAATCTCACAATGTCTACCGACCTACCCTATTTTTTTCAGAGCATGCAATAGGAAACACAACTTTTTTTTTTTGGCCTCATGCATCGTCATCATTTTGTTTTCTGTTGTTTAATACACCCATGTTTTAAACATATCCTGCAGCATAACCCACATTGTATAAAATATAAACTACCCATGACAATATCATATCCCATATTTACTATACACCTCCTCAATAGGAGATATACCTCCTTTGTGTATCCATAAGGTTAAATAAGATATATCTTGTCTTTTCATTTA
Organism: Cyrtodaria siliqua; assembly: GCA_037043455.1. Lineage (NCBI taxonomy): Eukaryota > Metazoa > Mollusca > Bivalvia > Adapedonta > Hiatellidae > Cyrtodaria > Cyrtodaria siliqua. The sequence continues at coordinate 153,475 of JAWPHD010005716.1, read as the reverse complement.
ACTATCTTTGAAAGGAAATAATCCACCTATGCTTTCAATATATGTAAAGCCTGCTCTAACCATTTGTATATCGATGTTGTAATATATGGGATAAACAGTGAGTCTATGCCACATATGTTTACAGTACACTTTAACATGGAATACCCCATTGCGCATATTAATATGTCCCACAAAAACTTTGTTGTATATACACATTTTAATACTTATTACCACTTGTTTTATCAGTAGCGGCGGAGATTTTAGTTTTATCTATAGGCAGTCATTCATTATTAGAGCAGGCTTCTGTTCCACTATATCACATAATATCTATGTATATGTTTGATCATTGCCCGCCCCAGTGTGGCCTCCACATGGCTCTGTGTTGACAAACACCTTTCCTCAGACGAAGGTCTTATATATTAAGAGAATTCGGATGCTGAGGACGGGTGCCTGACAAACCGCACTGGGTATTTTTATAATTTTTTATAACCTTTTATATGGAATATATTTTAAACATTTCAGTAACTTGAACAAGGCAGCAATGATCAGACAAAATATGGATAATGCACATATATAAATAAATAATTAGAACATTTTTATCTTACTAGAGACTGTTTTCATAGTTCAAACACCCCTGACCCATGCCCCCAGCTGGTACCCTTTTTTGATGGCCTGGCTATTTCTTAATTATTTAAAAAACTAAATAAATAAACTTTGATGAACCCCATAATCTTCCTTGGGCATATTGAGTGATCAGCACAAAACTATTGTAACTACATATGAATAAAGAAGGAGATACAATAGTTTTGCACTGAACCGTCGATTAAATTTAATTGATTATATTAAACTGTCTGCTTTGTTGTTGTCATGGTAGAGGGACTATAATCCTTAGAAATCATCATCTTTAAATGATTTATAAATTGTTCAAGATTGCTGTGTGCCCGTTTAAAGTTTTACATTGTTGTTCGTTAAAGGGACACACAGCAATCTTGATTTTTTAAAAACTCACGGCGTCCCGTTAGTTTTTCTAAATAACTTGCATTTGTTCAATCATTAATATTAATTATAAGAATAGTATAAAGGAATTTGTTTTTGCATATTGTTCAGTTTTGATATTATTGCACCAATAATATATTAAAACTATATTATAATAAGACGAAATAGTGAATACTTAAAATTTAGATTTATTTAAATGTAACCAGGGTAAAAGTTAAAATGATACAGGATATATAAATCGAGACACCCATTTTGAACTGTTCAAGATTGCCGTGTGTCCCTTTAATACATACAAATCTAGGCATCTGTTTCCGTGAACACATTTTCTATGTTATGGTGTATTATGCTTATGCAGAATGTCTTGGCATTATATACTGTATGATGTATATATTGCTTAAAGGCACTTTAAGCATTTTTTATTGATATTTTTTTTGTTTGGTGATAAAGGGAGGTAATAAAAGAAATTGTTTGGCTCATATAAAACATTCATTTTTTAAAATACTATTATGTTTGTTATTATGAATATAGAGTATGCCTTTATATTAAAAGTGTGAGTTGAATACGTTTTTGTCTCTGATATGTAAGTGTATGGAAACAATATGTTGTTTCTTTTAAAGGGAGGTAATACATTTTGTTTTGAATTTTAAAAATAAAATATTATTAAAAGGCACACAAGCCAATCGTTATTATTTAAAACTCACGGCTTTCCGTTATTTGTTCTACATAGCTTGCAATTTTTTCAATGATTAATATTATAAATTATAAAAACAGTTAAAAGCAATTTCTTCCCATATTACTTACTGTTGATTATATTGCAACCAATTACTACATGTATAGCTATACCTCCGCTTCTTTTAAGTGGGGGCTATATAGGAATCACGCTGTCCATAACGAAACGTGGCGTTGCACCCGTCACGTCACGTAACACATTCTTATTACTTGCATTTCTCAAACACTCATTCTGCAGGTGAGAAGGTTCTAGGCCCATTCTCCATATTTTATCTCGATGTACATGGAGGATGAGCCTGGCATGTTCATTCTTGTTAGGCGCCATATAACCTTTCATGTGTTGGTGCGCCTTAAAACCCAATTCAATTTAATTCATGTTCATTTTGTTCATCATGCTCATTCAAGGTCTTCTTCACGACACCCCGTGTGGTTCCCGGGTGCCCCCGTTTGTTCACGGGGCAAAGAATAGGGCCACTGCAGATCCCTTTGGAGGGGTAGGCAGAGGGGTAGAATCCCCCCCAAATTCATGTTCATTTTATCATTTTTTGTTCATGCTCATTCAAGGTCTTCATCATGACCCCTGCATTGTTTCAGGTGCCATCTCGCTGATATCACTAGAGCAGTGGCAGAAAAACAATAAACGTGGCTCCAGCGTAAATGGAGTGTCTACAATAGAATTTGCAGCAACTCTGCAGTTCAGGGTGAGAAGGTTCTAGGCCCATTCTCCATATTTTATCTCGATGTACATGGAGGATGAACCCGGCATGTTCATTTCTGTTAGGGGCCATATAACCTTTCATGTGTTGGTTCAATTCAATTCAATTATTTCTTTATCCGGATTGATCAACTGAAATTGTGCTGTTGTATTTTAGGTTATTATATGTAATTATTATTAAAAAATTAATTTACAAATTTTATCAAGTAACACATGCACTACGTTTAATACATATATGTGTATCATTTTACTGTATGTAATAAATAGAATTTGCAGCAACTCTGCAGTTCAGGGTGAGAAGGTTCTAGGCCCGTTCTCCATATTTTATCTCGATGTACATGGAAGATGAGCCTGGCATGTTCATTCCTGTTAGGCGCCATATAACCTTCCATGTCTTGGTGCGCCTTAAAACCCCAATTCAATTCAATCAATATGTTGATAATTCAATGAAGGTGTTTCTTAAATGTTCATTGTCTTTTATGTGCTTTGTATTGTATATATATTATATTTCAGAAATGTCACATGAAATTGAAGTATTTACTTCCTTAACTTACTATAATGTAAGATTATAAATGTTGAACATGCTGTACGTAAATGGAGCGTCTACTAAAGAATTTGCAGCAACTCTGCAGTTCCACAGTGAGGTTAGAATGTTCTAGGCCCATTCTGCATAATTTTATCTTGATGTAAATGGAGGATGAGTCTGACATGTTCATTCCAGTGTGATGCTATATAACTGTTCTTGTGTTGGTGTGCCATAATAAACAATTCAATTATGTAACTATAACTGTTGACAAAAATAAAGGCATTCTCAACGGATGTTGACAACTTAGTTTTCTTGTTATTGTTAATGAGGTGAATAGTAATTTTATATCATGATACAGTTTAATAAATTTGTAAAACAAATATCAGTATTGTTTTTTTCATTTTTTGCCTGAAAAACGATTTCTTATTTTGTTATCATACCTGCAAAGCAATTGAAGGTATATGTATCTAAACATGTCGATCTAGTTGTCTTCTTGTGGATTTTAATATACTGATATAGTAAATTCTTGAAGGTAATTGTGTGTCCATATAAATGTACAATGTATAACAATGTTATGCATATGCCTCGTTATAAAACTGATGTTGTCATTCACTGTTTATGGAAGTTAATTTGTTCTGCCATTAAACAAGACGATGGCCAGGTATATCGATAAATACATGTGCTTCTTATATATTTATATTCAGTCAGAGGCTCATTCATTAGTGCAGAAGTCTTGAGCTAACCTTTAAAATACACCTAAATAATAATAATAATATATAATTTATAATATAGTAGTAACATGATGTATATTATTTGGACACAAAATAAATCTGAATGCAGGAATTAGCAGTAAAAAATGCAGCTATGTGACTTTCGAAGTCCATTTCACCTATTCTTACCCTTTTTATGCGACATCGAAGATGTATGCCCTTTTTCATAAAAGTTTAACCTGCAACCTAAGCTAGCTCATAACTTGCCAAATTAGTTATTGACCCATGATCATGAAACTTTATACACTTCTTTCTTATCAATTATTTAATGCCATTGACATGTCCAATAACTCTGATTTCCATTTTGGTCGTGATATTCCCCTTTTCATAACCTATAACTTGGCCAAATATTAATTAATCTATGTTTATGAAACTTCTTTAGAATTATTTATTGCCATTTCGCAGGTTCTATAACCCTATTTTAAAGAATGTTCTCCCTTTTTTAAAACTTCACTTTCCAAGCAAAGCTTCATAAATTGAAAATTATTTATTTGACAACTTCATGTATGCACACATGTTCATATTCGCACACATCTTCATATTCACCCACAGTTCACACACGTTAATCGTCATCCAATAGTGCCTCCGTGGTCGAGAGGGTAGAGCTGCATTTAAAACATTCGCTCACAGCTACGGGTTTGAATTACACTGGGAACTGCACACTGGCATTTTCACTTGTATGTGAGAAGCATCCATTGTTACAGATGCCAGGAGCTACCCAAAAATAACTGCGTGTTCTGCCTCCACCACTCAAAAGTCGACTAAAATGTGCTTGAAAATGACGTTTAACAGAAAAGAAATCATTTTTACCGAAATAATTTCTCTGATGAAGTACATATAGGTAAACGGTCAAGGTCACTGATAGGCACAAGACAGGCGACACTGACGAACACCACTTTAGTTTTTGTCTCGCCCTTTCGAAGAAAAAAAGAGACAGGTGTTGCTTTTTGGGCGGCGGCAGCGTCAACATTCAAGTTTTGCGTTTAGGTCATTTTCTCACAAACTGTATGCACTAGACCTTTCAAACTTTCAAAGGAACTCTTTAAGCAACTGCTTTCGTTCCAATCCTTTTTCACATTTTGTATTATGTACATTTTCACAGATTGTATAAATATTGGAAATAAAATAAGTTTCAACCTAACTTTGCTTATAGTTGTATCATAGGTGGTACATCGCAACGTGGCAAAGCAAATGTGGAAGTGACCCTTGACCCTCCAAGCAAAGGGCAGATAACTTACTAATTTTTAGGTTCAACTTTTGCGTTTGGGTCACTTTTTCACAAACTGTATGCACTAACACCTTTCAAACTTTGCTTATAGTTGTATCTTGAGTGGTACATTGCAACATGACAAAGGAAATGTGGATGTGACCTTCACCATCCAAGCAAAGGGCAGATAACTTTAATTGTTACATTTACATCACTTTCTCCTGAACTAGAATTATGCACTAGATGTTTTAAACCTAATTTATAGCTTAATCTTTGGAAGAAAACATATTCTATTTTGACATACCTAGTTGTGTCTTCGGTAGTGCATTTTTTTTTTGGATGCCTGGATTTCATCTATGACCTTGACCTACTTTTTGGACCTTATAATTTTTAGCTCTACTGGCCAAAGGCCTTCATTTTTCATCCGATATTTACCAATCTTTACCAGATTGTCAATGAAAGCTGGCACAAGTTCGAAAACCAGCCAGATCGGACCAATAACAGCGGAGTAATGGTCCTTGATTTAGTTAAAAAATGCTATATTTTGCCTCGTTAATACGATAGGGCTTTCATTTTTCATCTGATCTTTACCAAACTTTACCAGATGTTTTGCCTTTTTTTTTTTTTTAGTATATATATATTTTTTTATTTTTTTTAGTAGATATATATATATATTTTTTTATTTTTTTATTTTTTTATATATATATTTTTTTTTAAATTTTTAAATTATTCTTATTTCATTATTTTTTTGTTTTACTTTTTTTTTGGTGTTAACGCTGTGTTAGCAGGAAGCATTGCATTTTTTTCCGGTTCGTTGATTTTTTATGGAGTTAAGGCCCCTTGGTATTTTTTTTTTATTTCTTGTCGGCGCTACTCCTCCTAAACGCCTTCTTGGATTTCGACGAAACTTGGCAGGAAGCATCGGTAAGATGTCTAGTTGTGCAAAGCACATGAATTTTGGACAAGTTCGAAAACCAGCTACGGATGTAGTTAGTAACGACAGGTTATGGCCATTGATTTGTTGAAAAAATGCTATATTGTATTTTCCTTTGTTAAATCTATAGTTCATTTTTTTTTATCTGATCTTTACCATATTTGTTTAGAATGTTAATATAACCCCCCACACCCCCCTCCCCCCCCCCCACACACCCCTCCCCCGCCCATTTTTATGAAATTTCATTCATAGAAGAAAGTGGGACAAATTAAAAAAAAATGCCCATGCCAGACTAGATACAGCAGACTTATTGCCCATGATTACCAGGTGGGCGCTCTAAGGCCATCCTATGCCTGTTGTGTTTGCAATGTTTTAAAAAAACTACTGATGGGAATTTTATGTCGACAACCCTCGATATAAGAGCCGTTTTAGCAAGTAGAGCATCCACAGGCCCTCTTGGGCCTCTTGTTTTTAATAGAATGGCATTTTGTTTTTAAACAAATGCACTTATATGTCATCTCAGCAAACGGGCCGGCAAACTCGATTGTTTTTAGTTACTAAAATGTTTGCAAACTTTCATTTAAGCATCAATGACCTTTTTATTTTTAAGTCCAGCCCCCGTTAGGTGAGACATGTGAAACCACGGATTTCTTGTATATATATATATCTGAAAACAACATTTTTATTTTTTCACTGGGTCTGTAGTGGGGTGGGGTGATGTGCAGTGTTTTTATCGTTTTTTTTTTATTTAGAACAACAAAAGACACCTTTTGTTCACTTTAATCTTTTTGTCGACACATGAAAAGTTACACACCACTATGCTGTGTATCCCTAGTAACTAGAATCAAATTTCTTCTCAATCATTTATATTTATTCAAATATGGTTTTCCACATTTAGTCTTCATAAGAGGCTGTTGCACAATTCATTTACCCCCTTCCCATTGCCCGACCCACGTGTGCCCAGACCCACGTGCGCGCTCTGCACGTGCTACACGCGCGCTACAACAAAATGCAATAACCATTGTGTGTGTGTTTTCTGTTTTTTCTCACCATGTATTCAGATTGCGGTTTTCTGCCATTTAGAATGATTTTTTTAGATAAAATCTCTTTGTTGTTCATAAGGTCTCTGTGTCACAGTTCAATTACCAAAAGCTCGTGAACTAGCAGAGTCCCGTGCATAACCATCATTAATGGTACCTACACAAATCGGCGTTACGTTGTGCAATCGGGTACCAATAGAAATATGTATTGTGCATTGCGTTTTCAATTCTATTTTATTTTGGGGAGAAATTATTTTAGTCTGATTCCCTGCAATGACAGTTGCGAATGCAGATGTGACGGTAAACAGTCTATGTATTATGGGAATTATTACGCACTACCGCCCCGGCTAAAATGGCAGCTGTCATACCTTGTATATAATATAGTTTGTTGACAAAATTTTGGACTTTTTGGAGGAGGCTTTTCAGAACTTCTCAAATAGTTTTTCGGATAGCGTGTGTCTTTGGTCAAACTAATTTACAGAGCGTTTCTTGATAGCAACCTGGCACCTATGCCTACGACCACTCAAATTACCGAAATGAACCGACATGGAGATACGATTTACCGAAATGGACCGAAATGGAGATACGATTTCCCGAAATGGACCGAAATGGAGTGTATTTTGACTAGTTTTAGGTTAATATACGTATATTCATTAACATAAATAAACAGATGATTTATTTATTCATGATATTAAATCACAACAACAACGCAATTTGCATGGACATTTAGTCCCCCTGAACCGGGTGAAAGGTGTAAGGAGGAGTTTCTATGATATGAGTTATCGAGTTTAATTTGTAGTTTTAGGGTTATACATGTATATTAGTTTTTATTAAATAAAATAGTTGAATTACTAAGCCCTGATAATAAAGAAGTACTTAATCAGATGTCCGCGATGTCAGATGTCAAATTAGGTCCTCCTAAATTAGGTGGGTTCTCTATATCGGCATTTGAAACAATATCGATTTGGAGTTCATTTTTTAAATAAAAATGTTTTTAAAAAATCATATTTAGAAGCTCCTGTTAATAAAGAGATACTGTAAGAGATTTCAGCAAATGAATGAAGCATGATGTTTGCGGAATTATTGGAAGTATTTAATCAGATTTCCTCAAATGCAAACGTGGCTGGTTTCTATAGATAAAACATACTGAAAAGACAAAATACAAAATCGAAATTGATTAACCGAAATGGATTTGTCTTTTTTTACACTAGTCTTGGGGTATTAAACATCGATATTTTTTAAAAATTAACAATCTGAAATACTAATGCTTGGGAAAAAAGATGTTCTTAATCAGATTTCCGCAAATGTGTGTGACATAGATCCTCCTAAAGTGGATGGGTCCTATATAGCATAGAACAAAATAAATGTTTACAGAAATGGATTTTATTTTTGCTAGGACTGTTGCTAGTACTATGGTAATTAACATTTATATACACTTTTTAAATAAAGAAACAAATCTGAATTCCTTATCCCTGATAAAAATAAAGTAATAAATCAGAATTTTGTAAATATATGTCACATGAGGTCCTCCTAAACTGTGTAATAAACATATATTTTTTTAAATAAAACTATCTGACATGAGGTCATCCTAATGTGTGTGCTGTATATGTAAGTTTTTGAAACAAACATTTACTATCAAATTACTAGTCCCTGATAATAAAGAAAAACAAAGCAAATCACCTTACATATGTAAGTGTGTTGTATGAAGTCATGTACAATTAATTAGTTTTATGGCAGAAATTGCTTAATCAAAACATAGATGGTAAATTTATTAAACTTATTTACAACATGTATGATAAAGTGAAAAGATGTATTAAAGCAGATGTTGAAATTTCAGATTTCTTTGCAAGTCAATCTGGTGTAAGGCAGGGCGAACATTTATCGCCATTTTAATGTTCTCTTTTTCTTAATGATCTTGTATATTTCATGTCCCAACATTACAATGGGCTAGATATTTTGTCTGATACTATTCGGGATGTATTAAGTGACTATGGTGTTGAGGTTTATCTCAAGCTTCATCTGCTTCTTTATGCGGATGACACTGTTGTTTTGGCTGAAAGTGCAGAGGATTTGCAATTAGCATTAACTTCTATGTCTGTTTATTGTAATACTTGGGGTTTAAAAGTGAATTCCGCAAAAACTAAAATTGTTAAATTTTGCAAAAGCAGGAGAGGCTTGAGAGATGTCTGATTACTGGTTAGAACAGAAAGTTAGCAGTCCAGACTATTTTAAAAATATCAATTTATCCAATCTTTGTTTAGTGCCATACACAGTCTAGGTAAATGTTTAAACTACAGAATGTACAAGAAAGAGTTTGTTTTTGAGCAGCATTTTTAATATTTTGCCGTTTGGTTTGTCTAATACTTTATGTAAATTCCGATGCATGAACCATAAAATGCCTAGAGAAAAGGGGAAACATTTACATATTGAAAGAAATCTACGTACGCTTTGTAACGATCATTTGTTGGGTGAAGAGTTTCACTATTTATTTATTTGTAACACTTGCAAGTGACAATATTTTTAAAAGCATCCAAATGCTGTTAAATATGAGTTGTTAATGAACAGCAAGGATAAGAGAACATTATTAAAATAAGCCAGATTTGTTTTACTCATTCTTAAAATTTGCAAATAATGTATACGTTTTTGTACAAAGACTAACAGTAGAAGATGTTTATCTGATCCCATAGTATATAGATATTTACGTTACACACTTACATAATTTATATAATATAAATGCATACACTCATTATCCATATTCTATGCTTAGCCAGTATTAAAAAAAACAAGAGGCCGAAGAGGACCTGTGGACGCTCTACTTGCTAAAGATAAAGTTTGTGCATAGGGGCCATAACTATGTCAAAAATCATTCAACCGGAACATGGCGAAATCTGCCCAGAGGTTCAGGAGAACTAGTCTGTAGAAAGTTAGTGTATTACAATCTTTAAAGGGCCATAACTCTGCCAAAATGCATTCAACTGGAACACGGCGAAGATATGCACAACTAGGCTTGGTACTCATCATCCCTGCGAAGATTCATTTAAATCCGGCCAAGGAATCGGGAGAACAGACAAAGTTTGTGTATTATAATCTTAAAAGAGTCATAACTCTGCCAAACTACCATTCATCTGGAACACGGTGATGACATGCTCAGCTAGGCTTGGTACTCATCATCCCCGCCAAGATTCGTTGAAATCCGGCGAGGAATTCAGAAGAGACTAGTCCGGACAAAGTTTGTGTATTAAAACATTTAAAGTGCCATAACTCCGCCATAAATCATTCGACCGGAACACGGCAATGATATGCACACTTAGGCTTGATACTTAACCCGATTTGGTTGGCTTTCAAACTAGTCCAAGCTTTCATTGATATAAACAATCCGGTAAAGTTTGGTAAAGATCGGATGCAAAATGAAGGCCCTATCTTAACGAAGCAAAATACAGCGTTTTTAACTAAATCAACGGTCACAACTCTGGTATTACCTGTCCGATCAAGCTAATTTTCTAAATCATCCGCGCTTTCATTGATATCAACAATCTGGTTAAGTTTGAAAAAGATCGAATGAAAAATGAAGGCCCTATCGTGTTAACGAAGCCACATTGTTGCATATTTCAGAAACTCAAGGTCCATAACTTCGGTGTAAATAATTCGATCTGGCTGGTTTTCGAAATCGACTGAGCTTCTATTGATATCAACAATCTTGCAAAGTTTGAAAAAGATCGGATAAACAAGAGGCCCAATAGAGCCTTTATCGCTCTACTTGCTATATGGTGTCCATGGTGGGGCGGGGTTGGGGGTGGGAGATAGAAGGAGTGTGTGTAAGATATGGCAGTATCAATTTTTTTTTTTTTTTTATAAAATTTCTTCAATTACCAAGATATAGGGGGAGGAATGTATTTGGCTCAAGTTGGGCTAGCTGTGAAACAAATCAAACTTTCCACATGTGACCCAGGGTTGTGGTCAAAATTGACCACAGTGTCACCGCTTGAACAAACTTGGTAGAGGACTATCAGCTGAGTGTAAATACAAATATTACACTGTTGTCTCTTGTAGTTTCAGAGAAGAAGATTTTTTAAGTTTGTCCCTATTTACTTTAAACATATTTTATTGCTTTTTACATAATACAGCATATTTCGGGGCCATATTTGACCACAGGGTCAGGATTTGAACTAATCTGGTAGAGGATCCATATGCTGATAATGAATAAAAACATTAAACCTTTATCTCTTGTAGTTTCTTCCCTATAACTATACGTAAAACTGGGTCTCTAAGCTACCAATTAAAGAAAAAATGAACCGAGATTTCTTATGAGAAAACAAAATTTGAACCCATGAAACAAGGTTTCTTATGAAATAAATAATTAAAAAAATATGCCTTCAGTGAGATTTGAATCCAGGACCCCTAGGGTTTCCAGTGTACATTACCAAATATTGAAAAAAGGCCATAACTCCGGCGTAACTGGTTCGATCTGGCTTGTTTTCAAACTCGGCCGAGCTTTCATCGATATCAACAATCTGACCAAGTTTGGGAAAGATCAAATACAAAATGAAAGCGCTAGACTGTTCACCAGGCTGAAAATGGCGTTTTCAATAATTCAAGGGCATATAACTCTGCTGTCCTAGGTCGGATATAGTTTTCGAACAAATCAGAGCTTTTATTGGTATTAACCATCTGTTAAAGTTTGGTAAAGATCGGATGAAAAATGAAGGCCCTATCGTTTTAACGAGGCAAAATACAGTATTATTTAAACTAAATCAAGGGCCATAACTCCGGCGTTACTTCACCGATCTGAATGGTTTTCGAACTTGTCCGGGCTTTTATTGATATTAACAATCTGGAAAAGTTTGGTAAATATCGGATGAAAAATGAAGGCGCTATCGTGTTAACGAGGCAAAAATTAACAGACGCGACGGACGGACGGACAACAGCTCTGCTGGCCTTTGGCCATTAGACCTAACAACAAACAAGAGAACCAAGCGGTCATGTGGACGCTCTACTGTCTAAAATGGCTCTTATATCTAAGGTTGTCGTCCTAAAATTCCCATCAGTACTTCTTTTAAACGAGAAAAAAAGAGTATGATAATGGACCTTTGGAAACGGCCGAGCACGACACATACGAAATATTGCAGTCTCGGTTTGATTGAGACTGTTTATGAGTGGTAGTGAAATATGCTAGCTACCGCTCACGCCCTCTAGCCCCGGGTTGAGCAGAACTCAATATTCATAAAATCAATAGCACAAAATTTTAACCATCTCGAAGATGGCATGCATATGGCGGTGGACATGGAGTTATCCTTCTTTAACGTATAAAGGTCCAGGTTTTTTATTTGACCAACACCAATGTCAATCCATTAATGTCATTAACTGTGATGCTTTTAAATGGTTTCCGTTCAATAACTTTTGTTAGGAATGAGGTATTGCGATGAAACTTTAAGGGTGGAAAGTAAGCTCGGAATTGCATTGGGAGTCACTGGGATCAAGGTCAAATTATTCATGTTGTAGCGGAGACCGGTTGGGACCTATATTTCGTTGAAAGTTGGGTCACAGCAACCCGAAACTTTGCACATGATGTAAGATGCATATAAGGAACATTCTGGTGAGGTTTGGTAAACATCCTGCGAGAATAAAAGCAAGATACGTATGTTGCAGAGAGACTGGATGACCTATATTTTGTCAACGTACGTCACAGTGATCTGACATTTTGCAAATGACGTTAAATGCATATAAGGAACATTCTGGTGAAGTTTGGTGAAAATCCTGGAAGAAATAAGCAAGATAATCATGTTTATAGCGGAGACCATAAATGACCTATATTTCGTGCAAAGTAGGTCACAGCGACCAGAAATTCTGCATATGATGTTAGATGCATAATGAACACTCTGGAGAAGTTTGGTGAAAATCCTGAGAGAAAAAAGCAAAATACGCATGTCGTAGCGGAGACCGGACATGACCTAAATTTTGTCGAAAGTAGGTCCCAACTACCCACAATATTGCACATGAGGTAGGATGCATATAAGGAACATTCTGGTGAAGTTTGGTGAAAATCCTGCAAGAAAGAGGCAAGATACACATGTCGTAGCAGAGACCAGACAAGACCTATATTTCGCCGAAAGTAAGTCACAACGACCCAAAATTTTGCACATGGTGTAAGATACATATAAGGAAAATCCTGCAAGAAAGAAGATAGACAACACATGTCGTAGCAGAGACGGGACACAACATATTTCGTCGAAAGTAGGTCACAGCAACCCAAAATTGTGCATGTGATGTTGGATCCATATAATAAACATTTTAGTGGAGTTTGGTAAAACCCCTGCATTTAACAAAGAAGATCGTAAGAAATGAAATCGGACGCACGGACGAACGAACGGGCGGACGGACGAACTGACACAAATACACCTGGCGACATTTTGAATTTTAAGTCGAGATCCGTAAACGGGTTCAACAAAAATTGCGATACCTTGCTCATAACAAAAGTTACTGAGCAGAGACCATGTTTTCTAATTTTAGTAACTGTGACTTGACCCTGAACCCAGTGGCCCCAAATACAATCCTAACCTTTCCTTTCATAAAAACTACCAACTCAGCAAGTTTCACCGCAGTACCTCACTTAGTTAACAATGAGATGAGTGACTAGGATAAATGTTCGACTCATATGCATAGCGTTGTATAATGTGGTCATTAGTTGACATGCTTGCATGCATAACTCAGTGAGTGTAATATACGAGTGATTTGATAATGTTTATATTACATGTATTAGGGGCATTGATTAACAGCGACGTACATGGCGTATACATGGCGTTGGAGAATATGTATACATTGCTACTCATCATAAGTACAGCTTACATATATTTATTGAATAATGATTTGTTTGGGTAATGATAGTTATGCAAGATTGTTATGTTTGTCAACCGACATCTAAAACGTATGTATAATTACAGCCTAAGCCATCCAGGGTGGAGATAAGCCATCCAGGGTTGGATATTAGCCATCCATGGGTGGATGTAAGCCTTCCGGAGTGGAGATAAGCTTCCACGATTAACGTAACGAGCGGTGGAGACGGTCCCCGTACCTGCGCAGCATGGCCAGGTTTTATTAGCGACAACCCCCGGGACACAAGGTGGGCCCGTTATCAGTCCTCACTGGAGGAACATCACCCACAATCTCAGTGGAGGTTAACCATCATTACATCGCGTCATCAACCCTTACATAAGGCATTTGATGACAATCACCCATTGGATTCGCGCATCATCATCTTCATTAGCTCTCGCGCATCACAGTTATCGCGATAAATCATAAATCAAAATTGTTATAACTTTAACAACACTTTAGTGTCTTATACATTCAGTATTTATAACAATACTAAGAACGTCTTAAACGTTTATGAGAAAAAAAAATTCATAGTTAATCTGTGTATTCGCTTATTTTTTTAGATAATTGTATATATATTATACATATTTTAAAGTTGCATTAAACTTATGTAAATGCATTCACCGTCATTGATTCTTTCCTGAGTTAGCCCCAACCACTAGGGTCATCCTGTGACACATACCCTGCAAGTTTCATTGCAATACCTCATTCCTAACAAAAGTTATTACAACGACTAGACAAAATAAAGCAATTTTCGTTAATTCAAGGGCAATAACTCCAGTGTTACTGGTTTGATCTGGCTGGTATTTTAAATCGTCTGAGGTTTCATTGATAATTATAATCTGGTAAAGTTTGGTAAAGATGGGATGAAAAGTGGAGGCACTAGAGGGTTGACAAGACAAAATATAGCAAATTTAGTTGATTCAATGGCAATAACTCCGGTGTTACTGGTTTGATCTGTCTGGTTTTCGAACTTGCTCGAGCTTCTATTGATATTAACAATCTGGTAAAGTTTGGTAAAGATCAGATGAAAAATGAATGTGCTACAGTGTAAACAAGGCTTAATATGGCATTTCCCAGCAAAACAAGGACCATAACTCTGGTGTTTCTAAATCGATTTCACTGGTTTTCAAACTCATCTCAGCTTAAATTAATAAAAATACACCGGGAAAGTTTCGTAAAGATCAAATATAAAATGAAGGTGCTAGAGTGTAAACAAGGCTTAATATGGCATTTACAACAAAACAAGGGCCATAACTCTGGTGTTACTATTTCGATCCCACTGGTTTTCCAACTCATCTGAGTTTTTATTAATATACATACACTGGCAAAGTTTCATAAAGATCAAATACAAAATGAAGGTGCTAGAGTGTAAACAATGATTAAAATGGCATTTTTCAGCAAAACAAGGGTCATAACTCTGGTGTTACTATTCCGATCTGGCTGGCTTTCGAATTCATCCGAGCTTTCATAGACATAAAGACACTGGCAAAGTTTCGTAAAGATCCGATTAATAATGAAGTCCCTATCGCGTAAACAAGACAAAAGTTAACGGATGGATGACGGACGGACGGACGACGAATAACTCGCCATCGCATAAGCTCTGCTGGCCAGTAGAGCTAAAAACTAGATAGCCATCATGCATTACTACACATTTATTTTTCATTCTAGTAATTTTATTCATGTATAGATTGATGCTTGGTTATGCGATGGTTATATGATTACGTGAATTGTTAAACTGTTTTGTTATTTTCTGTTTTCTTCACAAGTAACATTTATTAGGTCAGATGCTCTTAATGAGCCTTGAATAATAAATAAACTTAAAACCTTTTTTTTTCTTGATAGAGACAGTACTGTTAAGTTAAATCTTGTGTAAGAAGCTGTGAAAACTATTCATATTATTTCGAATAACGGTTGGATTAAGACAAGGGGAGATAAACTCGCTAATTGTTTTTCTCTATTTGTCGAGGACTTGGAATTATATTTACAGGGAGATGTAAATAATGGTTTAAACGTTGATGATATTGTATTAATCCTGCTTTTGTTTGCCGATGACATGGTAATCTTTGGTAAGACTTCGGACGCACTACAAGTTAATTTAAATAGTTTGTATGAGTATTTAAAAAATGGGGACTAGAAATAAATACAACAAAAACAAAAATAATGTTTTTTAGAAAAAGGGGGTGAGATTACGAAAAGATGAAAATGGAAATATAACGGAGATGAAAAAGTCGTAGTAGATGATTTGAATTATCTAGGAACTAGTCTAACTATAGTGGTAATTTTAATCTTAATCAAGAACACCTTAATTACTGGTAAAGCATTACAAGCATTAAATACTCTTTTAGTTGATTGTAAAAAATACATTAAAACCCAAATTATTGCGACAACTTTTTGACGCATTTGTTGGATCTATTTTAAAATATTCTTCGGAAATATGGCGCTATACTAAATCTAAACAGATTGAAAGGATACATTTAAAATTGTGTAAACAAATTCCGAGAGTACGAAACAGCACGTGTACAACTTGTGTATATGGTGAACTTTGTAGGTACCCATTATTTATTAACAAGTACATAAGATTTGGCAAATAAACTGGGCGCGGCTTGGTTTGAAAAACAAGCCCCATGCATGGGGATTAACAATTAGGCTGCCGGTAAGCACAAAATACCAGTATGGCAAGCCCTTACAGTAGAAAAAATTAAGCAATAAAGCAAATTGAATATTACAATATTAAGGGCATAAATACATGTGCACAAAATTAAATGTTCATTATGAAAGCAACTTTTCTGATAAGCATTTAAGCAAGTGTTGAACGCACGGTTGATGAATTCAATCAATTCAAATTCTAGAAAGTATTTGAGACCAATTAAAGACCACATGAGTGGATGTACCAGGCATTGCATCTTAACAAAAGAAAGAAATATCATAATAAATATCCAGTATGTAAAGATTTGGAGGAAGGTTTGAGAGGACAGTAACCTTTAATATACGTGTCTCCAAAACAAATTGACTGTTAAAAGTGCATAAGCTTTCATAAATTTGAATCAAGAATATCGGTTGTAATCGGTTAAATAATATGAAGTTTAACATGTGCATGTTACTCAGTTTCAGACCTTGAACTTTGAATGATTCTGTCCCGGGGGTTGTCGATTCTATAACCTGGGCATGTTGCACAAGTACGGGGACCGTCTCAACCGCTCGTAACGTTATATGCTGATTCTAGAGTCGAATCACCTAAAGGGCTTACACATCCTAAAGGCTTAGCTCCGCTCCGGGAGGCTTATATCCAAACCTGGATGGCTTAGGCACATACTGCCTGTGAATTTCGCCGTCCAATTTCTGCTCAAACAAAGCAACTATCAAGCAATCTTGGCCAAAACCAGAAGACAATGGATTTTATAGCAAACGTTACGTCCAAACCAGTATTTCCCCCGTTCAGTCCGTGACACACGTGACAACATGCGCAGTATTAAAATCTACACAAAAGGACCCTTAAACAACTTTGCTCTTTAAAGAGAGAGACCTATACTTTTACATGCATAAGCACAAAACTAAACTTATTAAACGGCCCTTCCGGACGCCCTCTAGCGGCCATATAAAAATGGCACGCTTTTCCGGGTTACCTGAATATATCATGAACATTGTGAATTTGGTTCAACTGAACAATGGATTAGGGTGTAACTAACAGGTGCCTGCAAGAGCTATGTACGACCAATAGGCTCTACCCGTGACATTTTGTGACAACATCTGCCCACTTAAAGAAAGCTACACTTTTTAAAATTCAACAAAATGATAATTAAGTTTTAACATGTTAATAAACTATTAATTAGTCCTAGCAAAAGACATGGTTGCATAATAAGCAACATTAAAATTTCAACAATATTCTAGAAATTGTACACTACACTGTCGTAACATACACTGCCATTGTATGCTTCTATTGTATTAGACCTGTCATTATGTGCAAGTCTGTCCCGATATTGTCCTTTCCTCGGATCGCTTTAATTTTCATCCGGTAAGGCTGCAAAGTCAGTGCCCACCTCATTAACCTACTGTTAGCTACCTTTGCTTTGTTCATATAAGCTAACAGTTGGTGGTCAGTCTCCAAGACATATTCCTTACCAAAAACATATCGGTGAAATTTACTGACACCCCATACTACTGCAAGACAATCCCTTTCGATAACAGAGTAGTTACATTCCCGGGGTAGTAGTTTCCGACTTGCGTAAGCCACGGGGAGACTACACCCATCTTGCTCTTGCAGTAGGACTGCACCCACCCCTATATCGGAGGCATCCGTTCTGAGGATAAACTCCTTGTCAAGTTCAGGTAATTTTAGTATTGGGGTTTGGTCCAGATTCCCCTTTAAAGAGACAAAAGCTCGCTCCTGGCTTTCCCACCAAGTTATACTATTGGGTTGACCTTTCTTTGTCAAGTATGACAAAGGTGCAGATATAGCCGAAAAGTTTGGGATGAATTTCCTGTAAAAAACCCGCCAACCCTAAAAATGACCTAACTTGTTTCTTTGTCTCGGGTCTTGGTGCTTCCTGAATTGCCTTAACCTTGTCGGGGTTGGGTTTCAATTTCTGGTCACTCCCGACAACATGACCCAGTCACTCTATATATGCGTCTTGCTGGGTTTTGCAGTCAGTTTAAACCGGCGTAGCCGTTCCAACAGATTACGTAGAGCCTTAATATGGTCTTCAAATGTTGTTGTAAACACCAGGATGTCATCTACAAAACTGTCTGTGTTGGACAAATCCTTCAAGACTTTTCTCATCAACCTACAGAAGGGTGCTGGTGTGTTTACGAGACCGAAGGGCATGACCTTGAACTTAAAAGTCCTTGTGAAGTTTCGAAAAAGGTCATCTCTTTAGCTTGGTCTGAAAGTGGGACTTGCCAGTACCATTTACTGAGGTCTAACTTCGAGAAATAAGAATATCCCGCAAGTTTAGAGAATACCTCCTCAGTATTAGGCATTGGCTTATTGAGCTGTCTAAAATCGATGCAGAATCGAATTGACCCATCTTTCCTCTTAATAAGTACGACTGGGGATGAAAAAGGGGCGCTTGAAGTTTCGATGACACCCAATTTCAACATGTCTTTCACCTCCTCATCAACAATTGATCGGGAGTGAAATGGAATGGGATACCCCTTAATTCTAATTGGTTCCCCTGATGTGAGTACAATATCATGTTGTACTCCATCTGTCTGCCCCGGGTTTTCGGACAATACATCACTGAACTCCGAGAGTAAACTACCCATCTCTCGTTGCTGCTCTACACTAAGCATGCCCGATATATCTACATCGGCTGCTGTCTCCCTACCTACACTAGCTGGAAAATACATGGGACTAGTGTCCTCACTACTGCCTTCCTCACTATCCTCATTAACTACATTTAATACCCCTTGTTGCACATTATCAGTTCTACTGATATACTCTTTCAGCATGAAAGGTCTTTAACTTTCCGTTTATCTCGATACGATAATCCATAGTGTTCACTATCCCTCTAAAGTAAAACGGACCTTTCCATTGTAATAGCAGCTTGTTATTGTCGGTCACGAGTAACAGTAACACCTGGTCATCTATCTTAAATTTCCTAGCTCTAGGTTATAATAGCGTAAATGAGTCTCCATTGCCATTCCATAGTAAAGTTAGAATGTTGACAACCTGTTAAAAACTCAAACCGTTAGAACTCTGGGAAACTTACTTTATCATGCAAATAAACATGTCTGCTATTAAACATCAACAAGGAAATAGGGGGTTTAATACCTTCTAAGAAACATTTCTTCAGTTGTATACTAACACGGGGTCAAAGGTCAACACTATTTTTACCCCTTGCAATTTCATACCCTGTCTACTTTCACTTCTCAAATTTATATAAAAAACCGTCAAAAACATGATGAGCTGCATTTTCAAATATCAACAACATGTTACAGCCAAAAAATAACAGGAAACTGCACTAAAAAAAAGTTTTTAAAGAAAAAAAGATTAGCACTCTTTAATACAGAACTACTTTCGACTGCACCAGGCGAGCACATCCTGTTGATTTAGTGTAATTAGACCTCTAGCTTTCTGGTCATAGTACCGTTTGTACTTGATACTTGCCTTAACTAGCTGTCTTTGAGCTATCTTACAAGTGTCCTCTAGATTCTCCTTCAGGTCTAAAACATACTGATATGTAGTCTTAACCTCATCACTATCTACTTCACCTGCCCTCATCTCTCTAAGAATCCTCATGGGACCTCTAACTGATCTACCGTACAATAACTCAAACGGAGAGCATTGAGATACTTGTCCCAATCTTTGAGTCTCTCTGTACACATACGCCGTAACATTTGCTTTAACGTCCCGTTAAATCGTTCGACTAACCCGTTACACATAGGGTGATACGGTGTTGTCGTGATTTGACGACAATAACCTGCTAACTTCAGCCATAAGTTCTGACGTAAACTGTGACCCACAATCAGTCAGCATTTCCTCTGGTACACCTAGCCTACTGAACATATCAACTAATGCCTCAGCTACTCTCTCAGTTTCAACTGAGGGCAATGCTACTGCCTCCGGATACCTAGTTGCATAGTCTACCATTGTTAAAATGTACCTATTTTTCCTATCCGACACTGGAAAAATGGTCCAACTATGTCTGCGGCTACCCGCTTAAATGGTGTATCTATCAGTGGCATCTGATCTAAATGTACTTTGGTCACTCGACCTTTTGGTACTGTCCTTTGGCATACATCGCAGGACCTACAATACCTAGTTACATCTCCACTAACGCCTGGCCAATACAATTCTGCCAATACTCTATCTGACGTTTTCTTTACGCCTAAATGACCTCCCATAATCGACGCATGAGCTACCTTAAGCACTGTCGTTCTATACTGGGTAGGTACCATTAACTGGTGAAACTGTCTACCACCACTATCTTCAAATTATCTGTACAATAACCAATTTTTATGTACAAACTTAGAACTACCGGACCCTTTACACTTCTTTACTACACCATCCTTGGCCTTCACTTTACAAGGATCTAATGACTCGTCTTGAGTTTGTGCTTCTACTATTGTCACTAAAATTGTCTACGACAGCGGATACTTTCACCGCTTTTCTACACTCATGTGAAGCATGATTCCCATTACAGTGACGTCAACGAATAAAAGGTCTACCTATGTTGTTACCACTATTGCTACCTCCTCTAGCACCCATCGAACTAACTCCACCTCTATAGTTTCCACTGGACTTTCTGTTTATTACTATGATCGTCCCCTTGCCTATATCTAAAAGTTCTGTCTTTCGACACTACATTATGAGCTCCACATCTAGCCTCGGCAAACTGATCTTATTGTGTTGCCATTTCTTCTACACTAGTTAGGTTTCTTTCTTTCAGAAATAAGAACAGATCTCTACTACAAACATTGAATAGCTGGTCCCGCAACAAGAAGTCTGCGCTACCTTCCCTAACTCTAGCCATCTATCTAAGTAATTTCTAGACCTACTAATGAACTGAATAAATGACTCGCCTTTCTCAGGCAAACAAGTTCTAAATCGCTTTCTAAAACCTTCTTCAGTTAACTCAAATCTCTTTAGCAGAGAATCCTTTGACTTGTCATATTCAAGAGAATCTACACTAGGTAATCTAGAAAATACATCTAAGGCCTTGCCTCTCAATAACGCACTTAAATGAACTGCCCACTTATCCTTGGTCCATTCTTGCAACTCAGCATAACGTTCAAACCGTAACAAGTAACTGTCCATATTATCTTTGTCAGCGTCAAAATATGGTAACTTCGGACCTTTTAACTTCCCAGAATACCCATCTTTCCCTACAGTTTTACTGTCCACACTTTATGTCTTAGCTGCTTCCAACTCTAAAGCTAACTTATGATCAAACTCTGATTTCTCCATCTCCATCTTTATCTTAGCCTTAGCTAGTCTACCATCTGTTTTGAACCTCTCATGTTCTAACTCTTGCTTCTCCCTTACTATTCTACTTTCTAATTCTAGCTTCTCTGTGGCTAGTCTACTTTCTAATTCTTGCATCTCTGGGGCTAGTCTACTTTCTAATTCTAACTTCTATTTAGCTAATCTACTTTCGAAGTCCAACCTATCTTTTTCTTCATCTCTCTTCTCTTTAGCTAATCTACTTTCGAATTCTAGCTTCTCTGTGGCTAATCTACTTTCTAATACTAGCTTCTCCTTATCCGACACTTGCTTCTCCCTTGCTAATATACCTTCTTCACCTCTTTCCTGCTTTGCTAAATCTCTTTCCTTAAGTCTAAATTCCCTTTCCCGAGCCTGTTCGTCTCTAACAAAGGTTCTAAGCTCATCTCCAGCATTTCCTAACTCCTTACCCATATCCGTAAGTTCCTTTATGGACGTCATGGTCATAGACATTGTGGAATGCTCACTACAATAATTACAATACACAAGTCACTAATAAGTCTACTCTACTAACTACTAATGGTAAGTCACTGTGTCCTCAGTAAATACCAGGGATCATCATAGGACAAGTTACATACACATTTGTACTAGCGCTAACTACTAACGGTTATGTATAGATAGTATCTAGCTTCCACAAAACATACACATAAATTATCTATATTTGATATTGGACCTAAACCTTAAATAATCATAGACATGTGTATTGTACATGTATATTTACTTCTCCCATCAATAATTAAACTCGAGTGTCACAAAAGTGTAGAACGTCTTGTTCGCCAACCTCATTGGATACTATTGGTATATCAAGGGAGGTTAATTAAACACTCAACTTGTTGAGCAAAAAGTGCCTCAGACCCAATCGTGTAGACCACTGCGACCTCGTGCCAAGGAAAGAACGTACACAACAACAGTTTGGACTTACCCTACCCTTGTCGTGTCTTGACTTGTTTTCCAAGCTGTGGCCGTGATCGTCTACAGTCGCCTTGATGGATCAGAGGGTGGTACATATTTCTAAAATGATAAGTAGAGATTTAGTATATCATAATAAAGTTCACTTATTGATTCTTTCCCTCCTTAGTTGCCCAAAATCCCACTACTCTGAAAACCAGATGTAGCAAGATGACCCTAGTGGTTGAGGCTAACTCAGGAAAGAATCAATGACGGTGAATGCATTTACATAAGTTTAATGCAACTTTTAAAATATGTTAAATATATATACAATTATTAAAAACAAAAAGCGAATACACAGATAAAATATGAAAAGACTGTTCTCATGAACGTTTAAGACGTTCTTAGTATTATCACAAATACTGAATGTGTCGACTGATTATATACGACACTAAAGTGTTGTTAAAGTTATAACAATGTTGATGTTCACACGAATTATGATCTAGCGCGATAACTCATATGATGATGCGCGAATACAATGGATGATTGTCATCAAATGCCTTCTATAAGGGTTGATGGCGCGATATAATGATGGTTAACCTCCACTGACGTTGTGGATGATGTTCCTCCAGTGAGGACTGATAACGGGTCCACCTCGTGTCCCGGGGCTTGTCGATTCTATAACCTGGCCATGTTGCACAGGTACGGGGACCGTCTCCACCGTTCGTAACGTTATATGTTGATTCTAGTGTCGAATCACCTAAAGGGCTTACACATCCTAAAGGCTTAGCTCCACTCCGGGAGGCTTATATCCAAACCTGGATGACTTAGACACATATTGCCTGTGAATTTCGCCGTCCAACTTCTGCTCCAAACAAAGCAACTATCAAGCAATCCCGGCCAAAACCAGAAGACAATGGATTTTATAGCAAACGTTACGCCGAAACCATTATTTCCCCCGTTCAGTCCGTGACACACAGTATTAAAATCTACAAGAAAGGACCCTTAAACGACTTTGCTCTTTAAAGAGAGAGACCTATACTTTTACATGCATTAGCACACAACTAAACGTATTCCCTCTAGCGGCCACTTAAAAATGGCACGCTTTTCCGGGTTACCTGAATATATCATGAACATTGTGAATTTGGTTCAACTGAACAATGGATTAGGGTGTAACTAACAGGTGCTTACAAGAGCTATGTACGACAAATACGCTCTACCCGTGACATTTTGTGACAAATAGCCCTAAAATAAACCATATGAAAAGTATCTAAATTCTGTCAAGGTGTACACCACTTATAAATCATTGTCGATGTATTGAACGTGAATGTATCAAACAAATGTAGGGATATATTCCCAAACTCTACACGAAATAATTGAGATACTTTCGAAATTCACAATGTTTTGAAATGCCACTTTGTGGCTTAAAGGCTCATTTTGTATAACTGGTAGAAAATGGAACTTTACATACAGTACCAACACTGGAGCACTCTATGACATGCTCCACAACATTGCATACGATACCGACAGAGAAACTTGTGACTGCTTAAGTCAACTTGTTGGTGACACGAACTGAAATATAAGGCAAAGTGTTCGAGGAAATGAAACAAAATAAGTCTTGAAATAAGTGATAGATATCCAATGATAATTAAGCAGCATCAGCAACCACATCGGTATAAAAACAACATCCGCTGTAATGAAAACATTATTGTACGCAAACTGAATAAATGTAAAGTGGATCAATAGACGAAAAGCATTGGATGTTTTATAAGCAGTAATTTTATTAGCAGCAACAGTCAACAGCAGCAAGTTAATATTAGCTTAAAACAACAGCTGTTGAGATATACTTATCAGCAATAAGAAAATCTATTGTCTAAACACTGCAATTACATGGTTAACATCATAAACATAATTTCACGAACAGCATTGGAGAGTAAATAATAGCAGAGACGCTAAAAACATAGAGCACAACAACGATGATAACAACAATAAGCCAACAGTATGGCTTGATACAATATTTCTCCATCAAATATAGTGGCAAACAAATAAGTCTTATATAAATGGTTTTCATACTTAAATAGTATATGCCTTATCAGCCGCACATTGATAATGACAACAGAATTACAATTATTTAAACTGTGTTCTCATGTTCGAAGCTCTGCTAAAAAAATGATTAAAGGGACACAAATCAATCCCAAGTCACGAACAAGCATACACGTTTTCTAAAAATTAAAAAATCGCCGTTTGCCGGAAAAAAAATAAATCTGCAGGACACGAGGTAAACAGTTTTTTAACCTGCAAAACCTCGTCCTACTTGCTTAATATTTGAAGACAGAAGTATATTATAATAGCATGCGGGACTGTTATTTACAGTTTTATTTGTTTAATATAATTTTTTTTTTATTTATATGCAAATTGACTAACTGGGTTCATAGACATCAATCAGTATCTATGTCTATGCTGGGTTGAAAAAGTAGACAAAACACTGTAGCATTATACACGGGAAATTGTTTACTTTGAGACCATTTTAAACTTCCTGGTGTCACCTTCTTGCAATAACGACAACAAACAGAAATGGTGTGAAAAAACTACAGCCAAACATCACCCACCAACTTCTATAGTGCATTTGCAGATACCAACAACAACAACAGCAGGAAGTGGTGTAAAAATTCATACCGAGTCGTCATTTTTTCCCCAACAACATATCTAGCCAAAGTGTATTGTTTATTTCTTTATTTCTTTATATATTATTTTTATTATTTTATTTTCATTTTTTATTTTTATTTTTATTTTTTCATATCCCAAATGACTTAAAACCCATAATAACATGTATAAAACGAGACCTGTTTCCGTGGGTGTTGCAACATCTGTTCCCGTCGTTTGACCTGTACGGCTTCCCTAACCATTTGTAGCCACTCAACGATCTGTTACGTGACTGACTTGCTTAAAGATGAATGGCCACCCTTTTTGTAGTATTATCAATTAACAAATGTAGCTATTAAACATCATTAGAACATTTCTTGATAGTCCCCCGGGAGAAAAATGTATTTAAAACCGCTACTAAATTGTATGTAAAAATATGTATTGTTTGCATGACGTAGATATTACTTTTACCACTGCGTGACTGCACGGGGAAATGAGGTAAATCTGAATTGTATAGCTGCACACCTATTGCCAGATTATTGATAAATACAATGTGGATTAATTTACCTGTTCAAAGTTTTCTACGTCATCAAATAAAATCTTATTCTCGCTTTTCACAGATTATTTGTGAATTGTAAATATCTGTTGTTGTGCATTGATTTCGATTTAAATAAACATAAAATGTTCATGAAGCAAAACATGGCCGGAGAACTTAAACGATCTTCACACCCTTTGGACCTTCTGGGACATGTCCATATATTTCCGGTTCGGTCAAGATGCCAAGATGGCAGCAGCCTGCAACATTTTCTAAGGGGAAAAACAATTAATATCCATTTAATCGTACACAAGTTTTGGACTTTTTAATTTTTCACTTTTTGAGGACATTGTGGCCACAAATGCGTGCTTTGCGTGACGGTAGCACTAGCGGCACCGCACTATTACGCACCTGAAAACATCGCACTGAATGCACGATTTATTGTTTTTTGCCTGACCTTGGCGGAGGAATGCATCACCGTCGTCTTCATGCCTTTGAGAAATAATTTATTAACTAAGAAAATCTACCATCTAACTCCTAGTATATAATCTATGCGACAACTGGAATAACCTGTCACCAATCAAATATTCAATAAATGTAGGATTAAATGGATATTAATAGTCCCCTTAGAAAATTTTGCAGGCTGCTGCCATCTTGACAGAACCGGAATTATGTTGAAAAAAGCACATAGACAATGTGGGGATAATAAACAATTACATGCAAATTCTTTAACTAATTGCTTAACTTCATGAGGTCGATTTAAAAAGATAATTTTGTACACCAGATATGGAGATACTTACGCTACGCGGTTTAAAACTTTTGACGACCTTGACATTTGAGTCGGTGTCCATACATGATATCTGGTACAACGCGACGTCAGCGAAAAAAAAGACCCGTACGAGATATTGCGAAAGTTTAGCGAGATAATCCGATTGATCACCTTTCGAACACAACCACTAAATTACTTGGCGTTTCGTTAAATGGTTTATGTATATACCGAATTATTTCAAAGGCAATAGACGGTTTCGTTCGTCATTAAATGGTTTCATTTGATACTGTTTCAATTCGTTTCACTGTTTGAAAATATTCACTAAATGAAATGGAGTGTAACTATTTAAAAAGATGTATGAATTGTGTTTTCAAAAGACACCAGACGGGTAATATGGTCTGATTAAATGGTTCCAATTGATAACCATTGAAATGGTTCATCGTTATAAAAATGTTACAGTGTGGTTTGGATTTTTGTTAAATGAGTTCATAACTTATAAGAAAAATTATTACTGAAAAGGGATTTATTCATGATTACATCATCTGTGCTAATAATTGGACTTATAATATTAAGCAAGTTATGTGTAAATTAGGTCTGATAAACAATTTCAATAATAAATCCATTATATCTATGTACCAAGTTAATGCTTTGATAAAAGACCACTATGTCGACTTGTGGTCACGTGATACCCACACGTATTACTATGTCATTCGCTGATTACATACTATTTTCAAACAGTCTGGAAAGCACTCGATGCTTTCTTGTCTCACCTCTATATCCATTTCTTCACTTAAGCTGACTAGGAAGCAGACACAATTTTCATTCGAACAGATCCTTTGTATAACACAAAGCTATACGCAGCATGTTCTCCGACCCCATATTGACAAGGAGTCTGATCACGTCAGACATTTTCCAAAAATTCTTTATCTTAATAAGGGTACTGATTTTAATGATATAATATTTTAATATTATAATATATAAATATTTTTTCGAGATAATAATGTTGTTGATTCTATACCTAAATATTTAAAAAATTCCGAAAATCCTATAATTTGTTATAAGTACAAAAAAACAATTAGAAGTATGATTTTCAACTACAACAAAATAGTGTCTGACCTTGACATAGTAAATAAAACTGCTAAGGAATGCGAGTGTAGAACATCTAAATATTGCTATGCTCCAGCCGGTCATGTCATTACTGGTAATTTTGATATTATAGATAAACGTACTCGGCATTTGTTTTTTAAAGATCCGAAGTATAGATTAACTTCTGTGATTGATTGTAATGCATGTTGTGATCAGATCGCCCAATCCATTGAGGATTTTAGTATTAAATGGTGTCGTAGAGAACATGCTGACCCTAACTCCTTTATACTATTTTTAACATCATAGATACCCGTATTAACTTCTATACGGCTAACCCCTCCCTACTTCCCCCTAGACCTAGGTTTTCATTTCGTAATTTAAAATCGGGAATCCAGGAATTTCATAAAAAGTTTGTTTTAGTTCCTGCTGATAAAGCAGCTAATAATATAATTACTTTGTGACGCCTCCATTACGTCAATGTTTTATCTCAGGAACTCGAAAGTACTAATTCGTATACTCTAGTGCAATCTACTGAAGATGATGTTGTTTCGACGTATATCACTCAGTGCAAGATTGTCAAGGCTGGAGTAGACGAAAAGCAAAACAGACTTCCAACGATATACTGGATTCCCTAATACATAAAAACCATATAAAGCCCGTTTTATTTCCAGTTCTAGTTCTTGCACTGCTACAAATATCTCCAAGCGTTTAACATCTTGTCTTACTGCCGTTAAAGATCACGTTAAACAATACTGCGCTAAAGCTTATGACAACTCTGGGATTAATTTATTTCGGTCTGTTAAATATTCAGGCGACGTTCTTGATATTGCTCTTATTCAAAAAAACTTTTGCTAGGGAAAATACTACATTTTTGGCCTGTAACAATATTAAAGCATTTTTTTACTAACGGCAGTTTTGACAATTACACTATGTGGACTTGCCATGAAGTTTGTGAATCACTAATTTTTCTATTAGAGATTATTGGGAAGGCACCAACGGACAAACACATTAGAAAATATTATCAATTATTTAATTGTATGGCAAATACCAACGAAAAGACCAAGGATCTTGAATTTCTGGCCAACCTGATTTTTACTTAATGGAACTAACTGGACATCAAAACTAAAATTCCTGTAAAGTTTTATTAAAGTCGTTTTGGTAAAGGTACCAAACCGCTGACGGTTTTAGAGAATTAGTTGCCACAAATTTGTATTTAATAAATCTATTTTTAGACATGCTGGCCATCTTGAATTTTAGGCTAACCTGATTTTTACTTAGGACCAACTAGACATCAAGAGTAATATTCCTATATTCCTAAATATTATAATCTCATTCCATTTTATCCTACTCTAAAGAATTAATTTTTTTCCAGCTTATAAAAATGTCATAATGCTACCAAAAAGTTTAATTATAAAACTATATCAATTAAATCCCTTACAAAATCAACCTTAGTATATCCTCTTTTTTTAGCTCCAAATCACACTGTGGAACAGAAATGGAATGATCTGTATTCAGAAATATAGCAAGTGTGTGACCAGGTCAAACACAGGTCATGTTATGCAATTTCTCCTGAGAATGATGTTACTATTTCAGTAGATTTGCTCTTATCTCAGGTTATAGTTGGAAAATCAGACTTAAAATAAAATCTTAAAATCCTACAATTTGTTTTCAGTCTTTTTCTGAGAGTCAAAATACAAAAGAGACTAAATGCTTACACTTCTATGAATGTATAATGGACTGTCCTTTTAATTTGGACCAGTCCATTTGTAGTACAAAGGGGTGTTTCGATCAAATAACTGATGAGCACCAAGATAGTTAAACCCTGATCAGCCTGCAAGATGTCGTGCCAGTCATTTTGGTAAAGGTTCCAAATCAATATCAATTATGTTTTTTGAGAAGTAGGCACCACAAAATCACGTTTTTTAAATCTATTTTTAACCACTGCGGCCATCTTGAATTTCCGACCGACTTGAACTTTTGCTAGGATCAACTAGACATCAAGAGCAACATTCCTGTGAAGTTTCATGAAAATCCGTCTGGTAGTTTCAGAGGAGTAGTCACTACAAGTTTTCATTATATAACTCTATGTAAACAAAGATGACCGCGGCCATATGTAATGTCAAATCAAAATATTTAATGTCAAATCAAAATAACCGGATCAACATCATGTCATGTTGATCATTTTAGAAAAAGTCCCATATCAATATCAATTATAGTTTTCAAGTAGTCACTAAAGACGTATCCCAAGGTTCTGTCTTCGGGCCAATTCTCTTTTTATTATACATAAATGACCTACTCAAAACTATTTTCGACAAGGATCAACATCATGTCATACTGATCATTTTAGAAAAAGTCCCATACCAATATCACTTATAGTTTTCAAGAAGTAGTCACTACAATCTTGTATTTTGAAAATCTATTTTTAGCCATGGCGGCCATCTTGAATTTCCGGCCGACCTGAAATTTTGCTAGGATCAATAAGACATCAAGAGCAACATTCCTGTGAAGTGTCATGAAAATCCGTCGATTAGTTACAGAGGAGTAGTCGCTACAAGGTTTTACTAGATAACTCTATGTAAACAAAGATGGCCACTGACAGCCATGTTTAACATCGAATCAAAAAGATTTTCGACAAGAACCAACACCATGTCATGCTGATCATTTTAGAAAAAATCCCATATCAATATTATTTATAGTTTTCAAGTAGTAGTCGCTTCAAAATTGTTTTTTGAAAATCTATTTATAGCTTGGCGTCCATCTTGAATTTCCGGCCGACCTGAAGTTTTGCTAGGATCAATTAGATATCAAGAACAACATTCATGTGAAGTTTCATGAAAATCCGTCAAGTAGTTTCAGAGGAGTAGTCGCTACAAGTTTTCATCATTATATAACTCTATGTAAACAAAGATGGACGCTGGCAGCAATGTTTAACGTCGAGTCTAAATAATTTTCGACAAGGATCAACATCATGTCATACTGATCATTTTAGGAAAAGACGCATATCAATATCACTTATAGTTTCAAGAAGAAGTCGCTACAAACTTGTTTTTTGAAAAATTATTTTTACCCGTGGCGGCCATCTTGAATTTCCGGACGACCTGAAATTTTGCTAGGATCAATTAGACATCAAGAGCAATATTCTTGTGAAGTTTCATGAAAATCCGTCAGTAGTTTCAGAGGAGTAGTCGCTACAAGTTTTCATTATATAAATCTATGTAAACAAAGATGGCCGCTGGCGGCCATGTTTAACGTCGCATCAAAATAATTTTCGACAAGGATCAATATCATTCCATACTGATCATTTTAGAAAAAGTCGCATATCAATATCACATGGTTTTCAAGAAGTACTCGCTACAAAATTGTTTTTTTAAAATTTATTTTTAGCTGTGGCGGCCATCTTGAATTTCCGACCAACATGAAATGTTGCTAGGATCATTTAGACATAAAGAGCAACATTCCTGTGAAGTTTCATGGAAATCCGTCGAGTAGTTTTAGAGGAGTAGTCGCTACAAGTTTTTACTAAATAACACTATGTAAACAAAAATGGCAGCCATGTTTAACGTCGAATCAAAACGATTTTCGACAAGGACCAACATCATGTCATGCTGATCATTTTAGAAAAAGTTCCATATCAATATCACTTACATTTTTTAACAAGTAGTCGTTGTTTTTTAAACATCTATTTTTAGATTTGGTGGCCATTTTGAATTCACATCAACATGAATTTTTGCTAGGATCAACTAGACTTCATTGGGCAACATTTCTGTAAAGTTTCATGAAAATCCATTCAGTAGTTTCAGAGGAGTAGTCGCTACTAAAAAAAGTTTATGGATGGACAGACAGACAGACGGAGGGACAGACAGGCGGA
Organism: Cyrtodaria siliqua; assembly: GCA_037043455.1. Lineage (NCBI taxonomy): Eukaryota > Metazoa > Mollusca > Bivalvia > Adapedonta > Hiatellidae > Cyrtodaria > Cyrtodaria siliqua. The sequence goes on along the minus strand of JAWPHD010005716.1, from coordinate 121,978 downwards.
CGGACAGACGGACGGACAACGGACGCCGCACCACGGCATAAGTAGATCTCATAACTCTGATCAGTAGAGCTAATAATACCACTACGGAAAGGACTAAAGCAGGTATTCGCAACTGTGGAGTGTGACCAGATACAAGATATCAAGGGAGTTGAGGAGGTATGGATAAGGTAGATTCAGAAATATTCACTGCAGTTGCTACATAGTGTGTGGAGGGTTGTAGACTACGAATGATCTGGACACGGTAGATGCGTAACTATATATACACATTCACTTGCGACAAGGTGGTGGTGGACGAGGGAAGTTTGGCTACTGTATATATGACTCAATTGAAAATAACATGTCACAGTTTTCAGTATCAATTTCCTACGTCGTTGACAATTGATGTGACAAGGTCTAAAATTTAATATATAGAGGTTACATTTGTTCTCGTTTCATATGAACTTTATGGAAGTTGTTATGATTATAATACCAAATGGAGCCGACGGAAACGTGTAATCGAAATATTAAAAAGTAAACAATAGGACTGGACTGTGACCTAATAAGAAGAAATAAATCAATGCCAAAGAAATACATGTACACCTACTTATCAAGTCTAAAAAAATGTTGAAAGAAAACAAATTGTGTTAAGCAACTGATTAACACTTTGTTTCCAAATTATTGTTCAGTATCACGCTACGCTACACTACCCTACCTATAGCGGAGAGTATCAAAGCGTAGGATATGATTTTAATGAGATTGAGTCCTTTTAAACCTAAGGGTCAAAGTCATAGACAGGTATGAGTGCGTTATAGGTATAGTATGTCTTAATATGTCCACTCACCAAATTGACAGTTGTACTTAAGATATTTTTTGAAAGGAAATAATTATGTTGAGCAACAGCAATCCCTTTAAAGGTAAATGTTAAAGCCATGGTTGTGATGTATAATAAGTATATGTATATAGTACATATTCTAATACACCCATTGACCAAATTAAAAAGTTGTATCACTTAACGTTTTCAAGCTATTATTAAGAGAAATAATGTTAATAAGGCAAATGTTTAAGATTTTGTTTTCAAAATTATTTTTCAGACTTGTCCAGCCTACGTCAAGGTCATGCATGCATATGTGTGTGTGATATGTAAAGTATATGATGCAATACACCCACTGACAAAATCTGAAAGTTGTACAATGTACAGCTTTAAAAGATATTATTGAAAGGAAAAAATGTTAAACAAATATTTAACATTTTGACGACTGCAAACAAATACTTTGACTAACGTATACATCATGTACGCCATTGGGCCGACTACTTCTTGCTTTTCACTAAATCAGCTCAACAGAAATCAAGAATTGAATTGGGGTTTTAAGGCGCACTAACACATAAAAGGTTATATGGCGCCTAACAGGAATGAACACGCCAGGCTCATCCTCCATGTACATCGAGATAAAATATGGAAAATGGGCCTAGAACATTCTCATCCTGAACTGCAGAGTTGCTGCAAATTCTACTGTAGACACTCCATTTGCGCTTGAGCTACGTTATAGTTTTTCTACCACTGCTCTAGTGATATGAGCGAGATGGCACCTGAAACAATGCAGGGCTCATGATGAAGACATTTAATGAGCATGTACAAACAAGAGGCCCAAGAGGGCCTGTGGACGCTCTACTGGCTAAAGATAAAGTTTATGCACAAGGGGCCATAACTCTTTCAAATATCGTTCAACCAGAACATGGTGATGATATAGGCAACTAACCTTGGTACTGATTGTCCCTGACAAGTTTCGTTGAAATCCAGCCAGAGGTTCAGGAGAACTAGTCTGTACAAAGTTAGTGTATTAAAACTTTTAAGGGGCCATAACTCTGCCAAAATTCATTCAACCAGAACACGGCAATGATAGGTGCAACTAGGCTTGGTACTGATCATCCCCATCAAGATTCATTGAAATCCAGCAAGGAGTTCAGAACAGACTAATCTGGACGTTTCTCTATTAAAACCTTTAAAGGGCCATAACTCTGACAAAAATCATTCAACCCGAATATGGCGATAATATGCACAACTAGGCTTGATACTGATCATCCTTGTCAAGTTTCTTTAAAATCCAGCCAGGGGTTCAGGAAAACTAGCCCGGAAAATGTTTGTGTATCAAAAACCTTTAAAGGGCCATAACTCCACCAAAAATCTGTTAATCGGAATGCAACGATGATATGCACAACTAAGCTTGTTGCTGATCATCCCTGTAAAGTTTCTTTGAAATGTGGGGAGACGTTCAGGAGAATAGTCCAGGCAAAGTTTGTGTATTAAAACCTTTAAAGGGTCATAACTCTGCCAAATATCATTCAACCGGAACAAAAGATTTGCACAACTAGACCTGGAACTGATCATCCCTAAGAAGTTTTGTTTAAATCCGGCCATGGGTTCAGGAAAACTAGTCAGGACAAAGTTTGTGTATTAAAACCTTTAAAGGGACATAACTCCGCCAAAATCATACAACTGGAACACAGTGATGATATGTACAACTAGGCTTGGTACTGATCATCCCTGAAAGATTTCAATGAAATTTGGCCAAATGAAGGCCCTTTCTTCTTAATGAGGCCAAAATATAGCATATTTCAGAAAATAAAATCAAGGGCAATAACTCCGGTGTAAATGGTCCAATCTGGCTGGTTTTCGTACTTGTCTGAGCTTTCATTTATATTAACAATCTGGGAAAGTTTGGTAAAGATCTGACAAAAAATGAAGACCCTATCGTATTAATGAGGCAAAATATAGCATTTTTAACTAAATCAAGGGCCACAACTCCGCTGTTGCTGTCCGATCTGGCTGGTTTTCGAACTTGTCCAAGCTTTCATTGATATTAACAATCTGGTAATTTTTGGTAAATATCGGATGAAAAATGAAGACCCTGTCTTCTTAACGAGGCAAAATATAGCCTTTTTTAACTAAATCAAGGGCCATAACTCCACTGTTACTAGTCCGATCTGACTGGTTTTCGAACTTATCCGAGCTTTTATTGATATTAACAAGATGGTAAAGTTTGGTAAAGATCGGATGAACAATGAAGCCCCTATCGTCCTAACGAGGCAAAATATAGCATTTTGAACTAAATCAAGGGCCATAACTCCGATGTTACTAGTCCAATATGAATGGTTTCAAATTTGTCCGAGCTTTCATTGATATTAACAATCTGATAAAATTTGGTAAAAATCAGCTGAACAATGAAGCCCCTATCGTCTTAACGAGGCAAAATATAGCATTTTTAATTAAATCAAGGGCCATAACTCCGCTGTTACTGATCCGATATGGCTGGTTTTCAAACTTTTTCGAGCTTTCAACGACATTAACAATGTGGTAAAGTTTGGTAAAGATAGGATGAAAAATGAAGCCCCTATTGTCTAAACGAGGCAAGATATAGCATTTTGAACTAAATCAAGGGCCATAACTCCGCCGATACTGGTCTGATGTGGCTGGTTTTCGAACTTGTCCTAGTTTTTATTGATATTAACAATCTGATAAAGTTTGGTAAAGATCGGATGAACAATGAAGCCCCTATCGTCTTAACGAGGCAAAATATAGCATTTTGAACTAAATCAAGGGCAATAACTCCGCTGTTAATAGTCCAATCTAGCTGGTTTTCGAACTTGTCCAAGCTTTCATTGATATCAACCATCTGTGCAGGTTTGGTAAAGATCAAATAATAAATGAAGGTGCTAGAGTGTTCACAAGGCTTAATATGGCATTTTTCAGCAAAACAAGGGCCATAACTCCATTGAAATTATTTTGATCTTGCCGGTTTTCGAACTTGTTTGAGCTTTCATTGATATAAAGACACTGGCAAAGTTAAGTAAAGATCAGATTAATATTGAAGTCCCTAGAGTGTTCACAAGGCAGAAAATAGCATTTTTCAGAAAAACAAGGGCCATAACTCCCGTGTAACTGATCCGATTTAGCTGGTTTTCGAACTTGTTTGAGCTTTCATTAATATTAACAATCTGTGCAAGTTTGGTAAGGATCAAATAATAAATGAAAGTGTTAGAGTGGTCACAAGGCAGAAAATGGCATTTTTCAGAAAAAAACAAGGGCCATAACTCTAGTGTTACTGACCCAATTCAGCTGATTTTCAAACTTGTCCAAGCTATAATTAGTATTAACAATCTATGCAAGTTTGGTAACGATCAAATAATAAATGAAGGTGCTAGAGCGTTCACAAGGCAGAAAATAGCAATTTTCAGAAAAAACAAGGGCCATAACTCCGGTGTGACTGATCCGATTTGGCTGGTTTTCGAACTTGTCCGAGCTTTCATTAATATTAACAATCTGTGCAAGTTTAGTAAAGATCAAATAATAAATGAAGGTGCTAGAGTGTTCACAAGGCTTAATATGGCATTTTTCAGCAAAACAAGGGCCATAACTCCGGTGAAATTATTCCGATCTGGCTGGTTTTCGAACTTGTCCGAGCTTTCATTGATATTAACAAGCTGTTAACGTTTGGTAAAGATCAGATGAAAAATGAAGGCCCTAGAGTTGTCACAAGACAAAAGTTAACAACGGACGACGGACGACGGACAACTCGCCATCCCATAAGCTCTGCTGGCCTTTGGCCAGTAGAGCTAAAAATGATAAAATGAACATGAATTTGGCGGAAGGGGGTATGTGGGGGTGGTGGGGATTCTACCACTCTACCTTCCCTTCCAACGGGATCTGCAGTGGCAATATTCTTTGCCCCGTAAGCAAACGGGGCCCCCGGAACCACACGGGGTCAGAAATCCAGATTTATGTATTTGACGCAGATTACAAAAAGTATATAAAATGACAAATAACTTGAAGTTAACATCACATTTATTTAGTTTTCATACATACTAATGCTTTCTTAAAGCAAACATCGTACAAGCATTACAATAGTTAAATCACATTTCCAACACCACATGAATGACACTACTGATATGTAACACATTTAATATTAAACTGGAATGAGTTTGTTACATTCAATCACACTACTATCAACTCTTCTTTTTAAAATCACTACTAACCCATATAAAATTATCAAGTTAATATTCAGGTACAGACATATTAATAAATAGATAGAAAACTTCTTATCTGAACCAATTAAGTAGCCAAAATATCAGTTGGCACCGTAACTTTTCCTTCTACTTCCTCTCTCATTTAATCATTGATTTTGATGAGAATTCGTTCAAAAGATACATAATGAATATCAAAATGGGATTATAATAATTCTTTTTTATTTTCAACTGAGGAAATTGTATAAAAAGCTGTTTAAAAATAAAAATCTCATCATTTTTGGCTTTTCTCTTAGAAATCAAGGTTTGACATAGGAAAAGTTTCCACTGAACTCTTTTTTGTTGTTGTTTAAAATGGTAGAGTAAAGAAAATGCTATTATTAGAAGGAGAATTAAGGTTTTAAGGCACACCAACACATGAAAGGTTATATGGCGCCTAACAGGAATGAACATGCCAGGCTTATCCTCCATGTACATCGAGATAAAATATGGAGAACGGGCCTAGAACCTTCTCACCCTGAACTGCAGAGTTGCTGCAAATTCTACTGTAGACACTCCATTTACGCTGGAGCCACGTTATAGTTTTTCTGCCACTGCTCCAGTGATATGAGCGAGATGGCACCTGAAACAATGCAAGGGTCATGATGAAGACCTTTGAAACTTGTATCTATAAAATTCAAGATACAAGTGTTGGGCAACATTTTATGAAATTTTTGCATTGTCCCACTTGAAATTCAGGTAAATTTCACAGTATCCAATCTGTTTGTTATTAGGTCTGTGATTCAGGTAAGCAAGTTAATATATTAATACCAAGACAAAAACAAAACACAAAGCAAATCCCATTGTTGTACTCATGTCAAAACCCTGACCATGCAAAATCACAGCAGATTTATATGTCAGAACATATTGTATTTTTTATTTAGTAGATTTAGTCAAACGTTCATTGTAAACATATTTACATTGATAACATATAGTCAATAGCCAATTCATTATATACCGTTTACTTATTTCATTATTTCCAACACCTTGAATAACCAATAGGTAAAATACCAAAGCCTTCTGCAATCCACAGTATGACTATGTCATCAGCATATATATAAAAAGGTTCCACACCATTCATGCAATATACATTGTTTTATAACATTTAAAAATGGTGACATACAATCACCTTGATGCACACTTAACATACATGACAACTGCTCAGTTTTGCCCTTAATTTTGTTGTAGACATTTTTTTTATGTCAGATATACATTTTATGCATAGCTTTATTGGTTTAAACCATAGAATGTCTGGCACCATGTAGTCAAAAGCTTTCCTAACATCAAAACATCCACATCATAATTGTTTGCTAGTGGTCACATACCACTATTGATTGGAGATTTCAATTACTGCATTTTGTAAGGTAGATTCTGATTGGATCAAATTACCCAAATCATAACAAATCCCCATAAAACATCAAAATATTATATTTCCATCATAAAACAGGACGTGTTCATTTAGGATATTTTGATCGAAATATGCATTTTTATTGATAAAATTTTACTGAGGGTATCGGTATATTTGCAAAAAGTACAATTTATTTACTGCCATTCTGGGGGTGCCTACCCTCAATGAACTATTAAAAGGCTGAAAGCATTATATATTATCCCCAATTTCCTGGTCATTTCTGAGTGTATCTAAGATAGTTCTTAAGTTCTTTAAGAAAAGTTAGATTTTTCAGCCAATGTCATTTAGAAAAAGGGATTGAAGGCCAAAAGGCTATAATGTATTCCTATGGGAAATGCAAGTGGTATATGACCTAAAGTTAATCACAGGGGGCCCGTGCTATAACTTCATGTAGCACAAACATTTATCGACCATACTCTATTGTTTATGGAAACTTGGTTAAGCCTCAGTATAATCTTCAGTCCGAAAATGTAATGTATTATTCAAAACATGAGTGAAGAGTTAAATATTAAAACAACATATCGAGGGGTCAGTGCAAAACTATTGTATCTCCTTTTTTATTCATATGTAGTTACAATAGTTTTGCCCTGACCCCTCGATATTCAGAATAGTAAGACAAATTCCAAAATCGATAAGACTAACATTTTATATGAAGGAATGATAATACCCATCAGACCAAGTATCAGGAAAGAATATCATTTAATAATGTTTACAAGATAATAATCAGAGTACGCTATTCTGACCTTATATGAACAATTAATATAATAATTTATCAGTCTATTTTCTAACTGACTGATAGCACAGTTCAATTTTTCTCAGCAAATGTTTCTATTTAAATCATCAAACATTAGTTGAAACTAATTTTCCAGATAGCTTTCGTTAAACCATCCAGTGTAAAACAAGGATCAATCGGATTTTTTACACGTTTCAAACACTGACACATTTACAGGAGAGGTTTTTAAACCCGCAAGTCCCTTTATATGAAAAGATGGTCAAAATATATGTATATTATCACCGATTCATAAATTTATTGATCAATTGATTGACTGAAGGAAAGTACATGATCTATGTCTGACTATGATTTTGGTGACAAACATTATGATTTAAAAAGAGTATACAATTATCATAGACCTCAGAATTCAGAATAAAATCTAAGTTTAATTGTTTATTAATGTGGGTACATCAGACTTTTTCTAGAAGAATCAAATCATGACAAAAATTGTCATATCACTCAAAATCAAAAGTTTACATCTAAAATTTGAATATGCCATTGAATTAAACAACACAAGAAAGATAATATGGTGCCAAACAGGGATGAACATGCCAGGCTCATCCTCCATTTACACTGAGATAAAATTAAATATGGAAAATGGGCCCAGAACTGGCTCACCTGCAGAACTGCATTGTTCATAGACACATTCCCATGTTTACACATGCAGAGTCATGATAAAGACATTTAATTAGAGCGACAAAACGAACAAGAAGGGTGAGGGGTGGGGTCGTACCACTCTGTCTCGAGCAGGATTTACCATGGAATTGGACAAAAATGCTAAAATAAACCCGGATAACACATATTATTGGTCAAAATAAATGTCATTATACATAAGGGGACATTGTTAGGCTCATTCATTATATTTAGACCCTTCAGAATAGAAAATATTATTGCTTGTCAATTTAAAGTCTGACCCCTAAACACCCACGAGAAGCCAGATTAAAGTTGTATCAGTTGTAATTTGCACATGTCATTAAAAATCAAATGTTGAGACACTAGAAATATTAAAATCAGAGGCATATAGCTACCGTGAATCTGCATGTGCATGCACCCTGTTGCAGAAATGGCTTGATTTTGCATTATGATATAAAACAAGAGGCCCAAGAGGGCCTGTGGACGCTCTACTGGCTCAAGATAAAGTTTATATATAAGGGGCCATAAGTCTTTTAAAAATAATTCAACCAGAACATGGCAATGACAGGTGCAACTAGGCTTAGTACTGATCATTCTCGCCAAGATTCGCTGAAATCTGGCAAAGAGTTCAGAAGAGACTAATCTGGACAAAGTTTGTGTATTAAAACATTTAAAGGGTCACAACTCTGCCAAAAATCATTCAACCGAAATATGGCGATGATATGCACAACTAGGCTTGATACTGATCATTCTTGTCAAGTTTCGTCTATATCCAGCCAGGGTTCAGGAGAACTAGCCCGGAAAAAAATTGTGGTATCAAAATCCTTTAAAGGGCCATAACTCTGCCAAATATCTGTAAACCAGAACGTGACAAAGACATGCACAACTAGGCTTGGTGCTGATTATCCCTGCAAAGTTTCATTGAAATCTGGCAAGGGGTTCAGGAGAAGTAGATCAGACAATGTTTGTGTATCAAAACCTTTAAAGGGCCCTAACTCCGCCAAAAATCATTCAACCGGAACACTGCGATGATGTGCACAACTAGATAAAGAATCGATCATCCCTAAAAAGTTTCGTTTAATCCGGCCAGGGGTTCAGGAGAACTAGTCAGAACAAAGTTTGTGTATTAAAACCTTTAAAGGGCTATAACTCTGCCAAAATCATTCAACTGGAACACGGTGACTATGTACAACTAGGCTTGGTACTGATCATCCCTGCAAAGTTTCAATGAAATCCGGCCAAATGAAGGCCCTTTCGTCTTAATGAGGCCACGATATAGCATATTTCAGAAAATCAAGGGCCATGAATTCGATGTAAATGGTCCAATCTGGATGGTTTTCGAACTCGTCCAAGCTTTCATCAATATTAACAATCTGGTAAAGTTTCTTAAAGATCGGATGAAAGATGAAGGCCCTATCGTGTTAACGAGGCAAAATATACGATTTTTAACTAAATCAAGAGCCATAACTCCACTATTACTGGTCCGATCTGGCTGGTTTTCAAACTTGACCGAGCTTTCATTTCTATAAACAATCTGGTAAAGTTTGGTAAAGAACGAATGAAAAATAAAGGCCCTATCGTCTTAACGAGTCAAAATATAGCATTTTTAACTAAATCAAGGGCCATAACTCCGCTGTTAATGGTCCGACCTAGCTGGTCATCGATTTTTTTCGAGCTTTCATTTATATAAACAATCTGGTAAAGTTTGGTAAAGATTGGATGAAAGATGAAAACCCTATTGTCTTAATGAGGCAAAATATAGCATTTTTAACTAAATAAAGGGCAATAACTCCGCTGTTAATGGTCCGATCTAGCTGGTTTTCGAACTTGTCCGAGCTTTCATTGTTATAACAATCTGTGCAAGGTTGGTAAAGATCAAATAATAAATGAAGGTGCTAGAGTGTTCACAAGGCTTAATATGGCATTTTTCAGCAAAACAAGGGTCATAACTCCGTTGAAATGATTTCGATCTTGCCGGTTTTCAAACTTGTTCAAGCTTTCATTGATATAAAGACACTGGCAAAGTTAAGTAAAGATCCGATTAATATTGAAGGCCCTAGAGTATTCACAAGGCAGAAAATAGCATTTTTCAGAAAAAACAAGGGCCATAACTCCAGTGTTACTGACCTGATTTAGCTGGTTTTCGAACTTTTCGAGCTTTCATTGATATTAACAATCTGTGGAAGTTTGGTAAAGATCAAATAATAAATGAAGGTGCTAGAGTGTTCACAAGGCAGCAAATGCCATTTTTTTTAGAAAAACAAGGACCATAACTCCAGTGTTACTGACCCAATACAGCCGATTTTCGAACTTGTCCAAACTATAATTGGTATTAACAATCTGTGCAAGTTTGGTAACAATCAAATAATAAATGAAGGTGCTAGAGCGTTCACAAGGCAGAAAACAGCAATTTTCAGAAAAATCAAGGGCCATAACTCCGGTGTTACAGATCCGATTTGGCTGGTTTTCGAACTTGTTCGAGCCTTCATTGATATTAACAATCTGTGCAAGTTTGGTCAAGATCAAATAATAAATGAAGGTGCTAGAGTGTTCACGAGGCTTAATATGGCATTTTTCAGCTAAACAAGGGCCATAACTCCGGTGATATTATTCTGATCTGGCTGGTTTTCGAACTTGTCCGAGCTTTCATTGATATTAACAACTTGTTAAAGTTTGGTAAAGATCTGATGAAAAATGAAGGCCCTATGGTGGTAACAAGACAAAAGTTAACGACGGACGACGGAAGGCCGGACGGCCGGACGGACGACGGACAACTCGTCATCCCATAAGCTCTGCTGGCCTTCGGCCAGTAGAGCTAACAAATAATTGGGGGAGGGGTGGGGGCATGCCCCCTTACTCCCTAACACACATCTACGGAACTCAACAAAAAAGGTTGACAGACTGGTCATTTTATAACATAATTGTTGGCTATTAATTCAATCTTCATTTATACAGGGACTCAGATGTGCAACGCGCTACGTAACAGTCAATGTTATCGATTTTTCAGTGCCGTAGGTATTTACGGCTCATCTACGCAAAAGGGATCAATAACAGCCGATCCTATACGGCCGGTTGTTGTCTTTAATTACAAACAGTGTACTTACTGACTACAGCTCTTAATTAAGTTTGCATGTCTTTAAACAAAAAATAAACCAAAGAAATGATAATTTAATAAAGAGTTTGTATGTACGTTTCTGAAAATATGTGGGTTAGTTTCAAAATCAATTCTCTGCTACTAGTATGATGATGATGATAATCTAATCAAAATAAGATATATTATTGTAAAAGGTACACTTAAAAAAAATACTGATTTCAGTCAAATACATTGATTGATAAAGTCAGGACCCGTTTATATTACATCTTACGTATCTGAGTCCCTGATAAAGCCCTGAATTAATGCGTGTCCATGCTGGTTGTTGTTTACATATTTAGTCATTGTTTTTAACTACTTGTGTATTTAACATCTAAAGTCACTTATATAAATGTATTCACTGACAGTCTGTATCTGTCATAAACTTTGACATGTGTACTATTGATAATCAATCTACGTCTGTGTACCAATGATAAAAAAAGCATAACAAATCAACTGGTTACTATAATATTTTTTAAATAAAACATTTAAAAAACATAAACATAATTACATATAACATATAAAACATAACATATATATATGAAACATAATTACAATTTTTTTTTGATTTTTTTTTACAACTGAACATAATCTATTTCTAATGTGTTTAGTTTCCCAAATGCATAATATAAATATAACTGAAAATAAAAATATAAACAATGAGTGTATATATATTGATGACAGCACACCACGGGTAGCCAGTATTTGTGATTTCTGGCCTCTTTTGATCTAAACAAACATCCTAATTAGCCACGGGGTACCGCATTATTAATTGGAGCAATCTTTTATTTCTTTTGATCGCAATTAACAACCTGCCATAAACATATTAGCAACTCTTCAATTAATTGAGTTTTTTTTTGCTTGGCTATATATCTATGTAGGTGCTATGATTTAAAGTGAAAACCTTATGAAACCTTATAGTAGAAATAAAAAATATATTGCAGAGTTCTTTTAATAATGTTACATATGTCGTAACAATTATCAACAGTAAATACTATTTGCGATACAAACTGGAATAAACTTTTATAAGCATTATTTAAAGGAGAATTTATATACTCATCATGTTTTTAGTGGTGAATTTAAAAATCATTATGTATAGTGTTGGACTCTCAAAATACTGATGATTTTATAACTGATCAAACATATTAATATGAACCGTTCCTGTTTACAAGAAAGTTATATATAAAACTCTGGTTAAATATGATTAAAATGCAGGGACTTATTTAAGTGTAATATGCATAATTTGAGAAATGTCAAACCACACTAATACAATCACATAGTCTTCCATTACGTCATTATGAACTAGAGTTTTCTGAGAAAAAACAGATATCTCCCCTCATTGCACAACCTAGTTGAGATAAGTTTGATAGTGGATAGGGCACAACCTTGTTAAGATATATATGAAAGTGGACAGGGAACATTTTAGATAACATTAAGGATCTGAGGAAAATTGTTTTATGTAACATGAAAAGGCAATAGTAAAACTAGAAAATGTGTCCATGGGACTCGCATGCACTGTAGCACTGTCAGTCATGTAAAATAAAACTTCAGGGTTAATTAACTGGGTTAAGGAACTAAGTCTGAAAAGTAGGTCAAGATCATTCTTATTGACCTGGTTTTGACAGGAACATATTTATGTCAATCCAACAAGCAGTTTAGAAGGAGAAGCAGCGACAACAAATTTGAAGTTAAAATGTCAAAGGGCCATAACACGGTCCAAAATCTTCAAACCGAAGCAATAATGCAAAATGCACAACTAGACATTATACCTATGCTTCCTGCCAAGTTTCGTTGAAATCCAACGATAGGTTTAGGAGGAGTAGCGGTGACTACAAATGTAAAGTTAAAATGTTAAAAGGCAACAACACTATCAAAAATCATCGAACCGGAACACAACTGCGATATGCACAACTAGACATAATACTGATGCTTCCTGTCAAGTTTTCAAAATCCAAAATGCGATTTAGGAGGAGTAGCGGTAACAATATTTGTCACAGCAAAAACAATAGTCTCCTTCACTTTGTAGGGGGAGACATAATAAATTTACACAATGCACTTCCATATATTTAAAACTTAACCGCATTTATGGATTATATTTGCTGGCACATGAACGGTGATGTTTCTTGTCAGAATTTTGAAACCTTCCAGCCTCTCACCGCTGCGGAGTCGAATTCCACTGTGAGTTTGACTTGTGAGAAAATGTCGTTTCTTACGGATGGCAGGAGGTATTCAGTACTGGTTCTACCCTGGAGAAAGTGAGTGGCTTGCTTCCACCATGAAACAAATTACCATCATATATGGCCTATCATGTGCAAAAAATTACATAAAACACAACCTATTGTCCAAGAAAAATTGGAGTAATACTACCGGCTCCTAATTCATCAATAATGAAATGAATTGGGTCTACCAGGTGGGTGAGTGTCGACACGTTACGTTTGCTCCATTTTTTACTTTATGTGATGATATACCTGGTGGAGTTTGTAATTTTAACTTGTAGAGATGTTTCTGAATACCCTTTCTTGACAGATGCATGTGATTCTGTCTGAAGTTCCTATACAGGTGTTTCTGTTGGCAATGTGTGTGCACATGTTTCTGTTGATGAAGTATCTGTACAGGTGTTTCTGTTTGAAATGCGTGTGCACATGTTTCTGTTTATGAAGTATCTGTACAGGTGTTTCTGTTTGAAATGTGTGTGCACATGTTTCTGTTTATGAAGTATCTGTTCAGGTGTTTCTGTTTGAAATGTGTGTGCACATGTTTCTGTTTAAGAAGTATCTGTACAGATTTTTCTGTTTGCAAATATGTGTGCATGTCTTCCAGTTTGCAGATCCTGAACATTTGTTTCTGTTTGTAGTGTCTGCGAAAGTAACTCCTATTAAGGTGTATCCTGCACATGATCCTGCACATGTGTTTTCGTTGGCAGTTCCTGTACATGTGTTTCTGCTGGCTATTTTTGTACCACAGGATTTGTCAATTCTATTGTCTTCTCTGGCTGTTCCTGTCCATGATCTTTAGGATGATACTGTTCATTCATGAACGGAGGCTTGTCCCTCTTCTCACCAACGACACCCATGTTTGTCAATTCTATTTCTGCTGGCTGTTTTTGTACAACGGGATTTGTCAATTCTATTGTCTTCTCTGGCTGTTCCTGTCCATGATCTTTAAGATGATACTGTTCATTCATGAACGGAGGCTTGTCCCTCTTCTCACCAACAACACCTATGTTTGTCAATTATTTTGTCTTCTCTGGCTGTTCCTGTCCATGATCTTTAGGATGATACTGTTCATTCATGAACGGAGGCTTGTCCCTCTTCTCACCAACGACCCATCTTTCCCCATGACACAGACTGGTGAACTTTGATGTATCCAACCCTTCCTTCTCCATTTCCTTGGACAGTTTCATTGGCGGTTCAATGTAAAACTGAAACATATATGTGTTTATCGGTTATTAAGAATTATTACAAATAGAGCGAGTATTAACTAAGTGACATATGTAGCCAGTATAGATGAGTGGTTAAGAATAAAACCTTCAACGAATTATCTGATATCAATAGCGATTACAAAACCTACTTGTTATATTTATACACTCCAAGAATTTCAATGGACCGGAAGGAAAGTTTGACCAATCCAAATTTCTAATTTAAAAGGTATTTGATTTCTGCAGACTTGTTTTGATATTTCATTACCCCATCCACCAGTTTTACATTGTATTTATATTGCCTGTTTTCAATGAAATACAACACTTCTTCATATATTTGTTATGAATGGATTATTATGTGCCTGTAATAACTTAATGAAATTACAGGATTAAACTCACTTCACCAAACTTTTGAAGCATTGTTTTTTAAAATGTACATCTGTGTCATTTAATTCACAAAACCAAACTTTCTCTTACATCTGTAAGTTTACTACGCCCAATAGATAATATACATATATTTAACAATGTTTTATTAGTGTCACATGTTCTAATCATCTCAGCAATTATCACCTTTTGTTTACTGAATTTCAACTCAACTCAACTTTGACTTGATTACATTTGATTGAACTGGCCTACTACATCGGCAAACCTGCCACATATGAAACTCATATGAAAGGATATTCATATGAAAATCATATGAGAATCATATGAAAATTGTTTCATATTAATCTCATATGAAAATCATATGAAGGTTTCATATAAAAAGAGGCCCAAGAGGGCCTGTGTACGCTCTACTTGCTAATATGGCTCTTATAACATCAATGAAGCGAGTGACTATCGTCTTAAAGAGGCTAAATATAGCATTTTTAACTAAATCAAGAGCCATTACTCTGCCGTTACTAGTCCGATCTGGCTGTTTTTTGAACTTGGCCAGTAGAGATAATAAAAAAAAAAAAATAGAAATAAAAGTAAATAAATAAAAGAAAAAAAAGTAAAAAAATCTGATAAAGTTTGGTAAAGATCAGATGAAAAATGAAGGCCCTATTGCCTTAACAAGGCAAAATATAGCATTTTTAATGAAATCAAGGGCCATAACTCCGCTGTTACTGGTCCAAACTGGTTGGTTTTCGCACTTGTCCGAGCTTTTATTGACATTAACAATATAGTAAAGTTTGGTAAAGATCGGATGAAAAATGAAGGCCCTATCGTCTTGAGGCAAAATGTAGCATTTTTAACTAAATCAAGGGTCATAATTCTGCTGTTACTGGTCCGATCTGACTGGTTTTCGAACTTGTCTGACCTTTCATTGACATTAACGATCTGGTAAAGATTGGATGAAAAAAGAAGGCCCCTATCGTCTTAACGAGGCAAATTATAGCATTTTTAACTGAATCAAAGGCCATAACTCCTCTGTTACTGGTCCGATCTGGTTGGTATTCGACTCTATTCGAGCTTTTATTGTCATTAACAATCTGGTAAAGCTTGGTAAAGATCGTATGAAAAATGAAGGCCCTATCGTCTTAACGAGACAAAACATAGCATTTTAAACTAAATCAAGGGCCATAACTCCTCTGTTACTGGTCCGATCTGGTTGGTATTCGACTCTATTCAAGCTTTTATTGTCATTAACAATCTGGTAAAGCTTGGTAAAGATCGGATGAAAAATGAAGGCCCTATCGTCTTAACGAGACAAAACATAGCATTTTAAACTAAATCAAGGGCCATAACTCCACTGTTACTGGTCCGATCTGGCTGATTTTCGAACTTGTCCGAGCTATCATGGACATTAACAATCTGGTAAAGTTTAGTAAAGATCGGATAATGAATGCCCTATTTTGTTAACGAGGCAAAATATAGCATTTTTAACTAAATCAAGGGCCATAACTCTGCTGTTACTGGTCCGATCGATCTTGCTGGTTTTCGAACATGTCCGAGCTTTCATTGATATTAACAATCTGTTAAAGTCTGGTAAAGATCAAATGAAAAATGAAGGCCCTATCGTCTTAAGGAGAAAAAGTTAACAGACGACGGACAACTTGCCATCCCATAAGCTCTACTGGCCAGGAAGGAAGGCCAGTAGAGCTAAAAATCATATGAAACCTTTCATATGAGAATAATATGATTTTCATATGTGACAAGATTGGTAGTGTAATTTGAACTAAGGAAGTGTAATGAGTCAAAATGAATATCAGGGATCAGAAATAAACTTGTTGAAATTTTATCTTTAAATAAAGTGAAATTGCATTTAAACTGACAGAATAAAACTGGGAGCATCCGACTTGAGTGGAATTTTGATGTATTAAAATGTTTGAGTAAATACAAATTGTAAATACTGATTTGGATTTTAAATGTATTCACAAAAGTACCTCATTAGTAAGTTCAAATGTTCCCCAGTGTATTCCTATTGATTGTTCTGATTTTATATCTTTGTGAATTTTAACTGCTTCTTCTGGATCAATGTGTTGATATTGCATCATCCATCTGAAATTTACATATATTTGAAGACAAACAAGTTAAAACTAAAGTGCAAGGTAAAACAACAAAACATGGTACAGCAAACTGTCAGTTATATTTCTTCGACTGTTTCATTTTTTGAATTTTATTTTCACAATCAACCGTTTTAATCTCATATTAGAAAGAGTATTATTCTTAATAAAACCTTTTAACTCTGATATAACATGTCATGAAATAAAACAGTCGAAAGCAAATTAACCAAGGAAGCTGTGCCATTTTCTGTGTGTCTACAAAAAGATTGAGCCTAAAGAAAATGTTTTACCAAGCCTGATGCATGCCTGTAAGCATGATGCATGCTTGTAAGCCTGATGCATGCTTGTATTATGTCTTGCAAAGAGGGATCAGTTGGATGTAAAACATTAATTGGATATCGGAAAAAACATTAATTGGATAACGGATAAGGATGTCTACAGTTTACACGAGTGATGAAAAATCTGTCTTATGCATGAGGGTAGATAAACAGTCATGTGCAACAACAACTAGAGCTATCACTAAAGGTGATTAATAACCCCGCTTGGAGACCTTTTTGAATACGTGTATATATTCTCAAAAAAGGTACTGATTCTGTATCTTCATATAAATGCATTGGTGTCCACTCAGAATAGGTATCATTTCCTTAATATGGATGCATGGGAATATTCTGAAGTTTGTGCTGAGCAAAGTTTCAGTTACAAATAATTAAAAAATATGTGGAGTCTCACATATGAAATAAGAAAAAGTAAAGGAAAATATGCAACGATTAACTGTTAAATGACGTGACAAATAATTAAAATATGTGGAGTCTTAAGTAAAAATTAGTGGAGTGTAACCTTATGAGTCTTATAATTATTTAATTAGTGGAGTGTATTCGTATATGGTTTTCCTTAAGTATTTACACATCATACCAAAATGGAAAAGCAAATATGCAACCATTATCTGAAAGTGATTATTATATAGCCCCCACGAAACCTGATTTGACGGGGGTATAATATGTGGAGTCTTACATAAAAATTTGTGGGGTGTAACCTTATGAAGTCTGTATAATTAGTGGAATGTAACCTTATGTGGTTTTCATAATGTATTTGCACATCAAACCAAAAAGGAAAAGCAAACATGCAACCCTTATCTATTAAATAATGCAACGGGACATGATAGGACGGGATGCGACGTAAATCAGTGGTGTAACCTTATGAGGTATTAAAATTCTAAGTGCGTAACTTTATGAAGTTATCAGTATGTATTTTCAAATCATAAAAAAAGAAAAAGAAATAACAGGACAAATAATTAAAAACTTAGTGGAATCTTGTGTAAAAATTAGTGGCGTGTAACCTTACGAAGTCTGTATAATTAGTGGAATCTAACCTTATGTGGTTTTAATAACGTATTTTCACAAAATATCAAAAAGGAAAAGCAAATATGCAACCATTATTTGTTATATAATGCAACGGGACGCGACGAGATGGGACAAGACACAACGTAAATTAGTGGAGTGTAACCTTATGAGGTCTTAAAATTAGTAATGTATAGCTTTATGAGGTTATTATTACGTATTTTCATGTAATAAAAAAAGCAAAAGAACATTATGAAGATTTTGTTATGTACTTTCAAATCATAAAAAGAGAAAAAGAAAATATGAAACCATTATCTGTTAAATAACATAATTAAAAACTTAGTGGAATCGTGTGTAAAAATTATGAAGTGTAACCTTATGAAGTCTGTATAATTAGTGGAATGTAACCTTATGTGGTGTTCATAATGTATGTCTGCATAATTAGTGGAATGTAACCTTATGTGTTTTTCATGTATTTTCACATAATAGCAAAAAGGAAAAGCAAATATGCAACCATTATTTGTTAAAAAATCAACGGGACATGACGAGACACAACACAAAGTAAACAAGAAGTAGTCCGAGGGACGGCTATAGTCCCCTACCGGGTCTTGTGCAAAATAAACAATTCAGAAGCTGCACAGTTGTCGAAGGTTACTGTTTTGTCAGCACAATAATTGCACAAATGTCAAACTGCTCTTAAAGGTTATCATATGAAAGGTTGAATGTAGCCATGTGAATGATTATGCAAGGAATGTTGTATACCTTACCATGTTTAGCTGCAAAATATGTGTTCCTGTGTTCTGAAGGTATCGTGACCTTGACCTTTGAGCTACGGACCTGGATCTTGCGAGCGACAAACCGTCTCATTATGGTTAACATTTGTGCGAAGTTATTTCAAAATCCCACAATGCATGACAAAGTTAGTCTGGACAAAAAAACAGACTGACCTTTAACCTCCAACTGTGACCTACACCTTTGAGCTATGGACCTGGATCTTGTGCGCGACATGCTGTCTCATTATGGTTAACATTTGTGCCAAGTTATTTTAAAATCCCACGCATGCATTACAAAGTTTACAGTTTCCGGACAATTAAAACAGACTGACTGACTGACGGACGGGGGGCAAAAATCCCCTCCGGTCTGAAAACATATGTAACCACTGTGTTAAATAACAGGACAAATAACTAAAAACTAAAAAAAGGAATTAAAAACTTAGTGGAATCTTGCGTAAAAATTAGTGGAGTGTAACCTTATGATGCCTGTATAATTAGTGGAATGTAACCTTATGTGGTTTTCATAATGTATTTTCACATCATATCAAAAATGAGAAGCAAATATGCAACCACGTTACTATTACCTGTTAAATAATAAAACACGATGCGACAGGACACACCGCGACGGACAATGTGATTCCTATATAGCCCCCACTTCTTTGAAGCGGGGGCTTCTTCAAAACGGGGGTATAATAATGTCGATAACACCAAAAGTTGCATGATATCATGACACTATTAATGCTGCTGCGAACATTCAATTACTAATTTAAAAATTCAGCCTCCTTTGGATATTAAAATGTTTACATTTTGGTCGCAGGTAATCAGAATATGACAAAATGTTTTTGTATGACCTTAGTAATCAACAAAGTATGTAAGTAATTCGTGAAAGCATTCTGAGAATAAACAAGGTCAAAACAGTATACCTCAACCAATTTTGGCCGGGGCATAGAGATTAGTAATAGTTTTATAGTACATAAGCTTTGAATGTTCCACATTCAACTTGTCCCATAAATTTACATTTTGTTTGAACACAGTTGTATATTTGACAATGAGGTCTGTTTAGGTATTTTAAACACAGCCTTGGGAGGCATTAGTGTCTACAGAAAAAATGATTTACAAATCATCTACGACTACTTGTAACATCAGGATTAAGAAACATTTTCTTGCGACACAACTTCTAAATTGTGTCGGTCAATACCTCACATGCCATGGTTTTAAATGTTCCCCAGTGAATGCCTATTGAACACTGAGATTTTACATCAATGTGAATTTGTACTGCCTCTACAGGGCTAACGTGCTGATATTCTAATATCCATCTGTAACAAATTATATAATATGTTAACACAGTTTTAAATCTGTCTATGCCTTTTGAAACCCCTTTCAAGGATAATGAGCATGTGTTGACAGTGGCTGTTTACCTTAATGATGTGTATGTTTTTTTAAGTCAAATATTTGTAATATTGTATGAACTATTTTATATAAAATCTAATGCTTTTTCTTTACATGAAAATCACATAATCAAAAATTCACGAGCATTGTTTTACACATTTATATTGAGGTTTACATGCATGCAATAATGGAATACATAATTTGTTTGTTTGTTTGGTGTTTTATGTAATTTTCAACACATGCAAGGTTATATTTAGTTGATTTTTTATTTTATTTTGTGGTGGAGGCAGACCACCCACTTTTCCTGGGTAGAACCAGTACTGTACACCTCCCGCCATCCGTAAGAATCGACAATTCCTCAAAACAAATGTGAGGACAAATTTGTTGGTCTTATCTAAGCTGAAACAGAGAACAAAGCCGAAATCAAGGCAGTAATGAATGAGATGAAAAATGGTTCAGATAAAATAAAATTATTCTTCCAAATTTATAATAGTATGACTAATGTGTTTATCTATGAGGCTGTTTATAACATTATCATTTTAAAATTTAACATACAAACCTTGGTTCATAAGCCCCAATGGGTATTGCTGCAATGGAGAAGGGTCCATATTTTTCACCAATTGTTTTAAACAATGGCCCATAATAACCGGTGTCGCCGGCGAAGTAGTAGCTGTGTCTGGGTCCTTTTATAGCCCAGCTACACCATAGACACTAAAATGATATAGCAGGAAGACATGATAAGTACATGTCAAAGATTACAGAGAATCATATCATGCTATTGATATGTTTATAACTGTCTAAAATATATACAGAGCTGTAGATAAGTTTTCACTGCAATCAGATTCAAAATGGCGTGAATGAATATATTTTAAAAGAAACAACTATTCTGATTAAATGGAAGTTAAGTAACAACAAAAGAAACATTGTATTAGAACAATTTTCATCATGTAAATATATGATAAAATGTTCCACAGGACAATACATACAAATACAAGAGGCCCAAGAGGGCCTGTGGATGCTCTACTGGCTCAAGATAAAGTTTATGTATAAGAGGCCATAAGTCTTTCAAAAATCACTTAACTGGAACATGGTGATGATATACGCAACTAGGCTTGGTACTGATCATCCCTGCAAAGTTTCGTTGAAATCCAGCCAGAGGTTCAGGAGAGCTAGTCTAGACAAAGTTAGTGTATTAAAACCTTTAAGGGCTCATAACACTGCCAAAATTCATTCAACCAGAACATGGCAATGACAGGTGCAACTAGGCTTAGTACTGATCATCCCCGCCAACATTCGCTGAAATCTGGCAAAGAGTTCAGAAGAGACTAATCTGGACAAAGTTTCTGTATTAAAACATTTAAAGGGCTATAACTCTGCCAAAGATCATTCAACCGAAATATGGCGATGAAATGCACAACTAGGCTTGATACTGATCATCCTTGTCAAGTTTCGTCTATATCCAGCTAAGGGTTCAGGAGAACTAGCCCGGAAAAAAATCTTTTAAAGGGCCATAACTCTGCCAAATATCTGTAAACCGGAACGCGACGATGAAATGCACAACTAGGCTTGGTGCTGATCATCCCTGCAAAGTTCATTGAAATCTGTCTAGGGGCATCAGAAAAGTTTATGTATTAAAACCTTTAAAGGGCCATAATTCTGCCAAAAATCATTCAACTGGAACACGTCAATGATTTGCACAACTAGACATGGAATTGATCATCCCTAAAAAGCTTCGTTTAAATCCGGCCAGAGGTTCAGGAGAACCAGTCAGAACAAAGTTTGTGTATTAAAACCTTTAAAGGGTCATAACTCCGCCAAAAATCATTCAACCGGAACACGGCGATGATTTGCACAACTAGACATGGAATTGATCATCCCTAAAAAGTTTCGTTTAATCTGGCCAGGGGTTCAGGTGAACTAGTCAGAACAAAGTTTGTGTATTAAAACCTTTAAAGCATTCAACTGGAACACGGTGATTATGTACAACTAGGCTTGGTACAGATCATCCCTGCAAAGTTTCAATGAAATCCGGCCAAATGAACGCCCTTTCGTCTTAATGAGGACAGGATATAGCATATTTCAGAAAATCAAGGGCCATGAATCCGATGTAAATGGTCCCATCTGGATGGTTTTCGAACTTGTCCGAGCTATCATTGATATAAACAATCTGGTAAAGTTGCGTCAAGATCGGATGAAAGATGAAGGCCCTGTCAAATTAATGAGGCAAAATATAGCATTTTTCAATAAATCATGGGCCATACTCCACTCTTACTGGTCTGATTTGGTTTGTTTTCAAATTTTCTTAGCTGTCATTGATATTAACAATCTGGTTACGTTTCGTAAAGATCGGATGAAAAATGAAGGCCTTATCGTCGAGGCAAAATATACCATTTTTAACTAAATCAAGGATCATAACTTCGTTGTTACTGGTCCGATCTGGCTGGTTTTCGAACTTGTCCCAGTTTACATTTATATAAACAATCTGGTAAAGATCAGATGAAAGATGAAGGCCCAATCGTCTTAACGAGGCAAAGTATAGCTATTTCAACTAAATCAAGGGCCATAACTCCACTGTTAATGGTCCGATCTAGCTGGTTTTCGAATTTGTCTCGAGCTTTCATTGATATAAAGACACTGGTAGTTTCGTAAAGATCCGATTAATATTGAAGGCCCTAGAGTGTTCACTAGGCAGAAAATAGCATTTTTCAGAAAAACAGAGCTTTCATTGATATTAGCAATCTGTGCAAGTTTTGTAAAGATCAAATAATAAAAGAAGGTGCTAGAGTGTTCACAAGGCACAGTGTTACTGATCTGATTAGGGTGGTTTTTAAAAGTGTCCGAGCTTTCATTGATATTAACAATCTGTGCAAATTTTGTAAAGATTAAATAATAAATGAAGGTGCTAGAGTGTTTATAAGGCTTAATATCACATTTTTCAGCAAAACAAGGGCCATAACTCCGGTGAAATTAATCCGATCTGGCTGGTTTTCGACCTTGTCCGAGCTTTCATTGATATAAAGACACTGGCAAAGTTTCGTAAAGATCTGATTAATATTGAAGGCTCTAGAGTGTCCACAAGGCAGAAAATAGCATTTTTCAGAAAAAACAAGGGCCATTACTGCGGTGTTACTGATCCAATTTGTTGGTTTTCAAACTTGTCCGAGCTTTCATTGATATTAGCAATCTGTGCAAGTTTCGTAAAGATCAAATAATAAAAGAAGGTACTAGAGTGTTCACAAGGCTTAATATGGCATTTTTCAGCAAAACAAGGGCCATAAATTAATCCGATCTGGCTAGATTTCGAACTTGTCCGAGCTTTCATTGATATAAAAAAAGTTAACGGATGACGGATGACGGACAACTCGTCATCCCATAAGGAAGGCCAGTAGAGCTAATAATACTCGTCTTTTTAAAAGTTATGAGTTTGTGTTGTAAGTTGATGAGTTATGATAATCACAATTTAAAAACAAGAGGCCCAAGAGGGCCTGTGGACGCTCTACTAGCTAATATGGCTCTTATAACATCAATGAAGCGAGTGACTATCGTCTTAAAGAGGCAAATATAGCATTTTTAACTAAATCAAGAGCCATATCTCCGCCATTACTGGTCCGATCTGGCTGGTTTTCGAGCTTGGCCAGTAGAGATAGTAAAAGAAAAAAGAAAAAAGAAAAAAAAAAGAAATAAAAAAAGAAGAAAAAAAATTAAAACATTTAAAAAACAAGAGGCCCAAGAGGGCCTGTGGATGCTCTACTGGCTATGTTGGCTCTTATAACATCAATGAAGCGAGTGACTGCCATTTACGTTTTTTTGAAAGTTTCGGGCAAAAAACAGCTTTTTAACTAAATCAAGGGCCATAACTAAAGAACCTGGTAAAGTTTGGTAAAGATCAGATGAAAAATGAAGGCCATACCATATTAATGAGGCAAAATATAGCATTTTTAACTAAATCAAGAGCCATAATTCCTCTGTTACTGGTCCGACTGGTCCAACATAGAGCTAAAAAAAATAAATATATATATATATATATAGAAATTATATATATAAAGGAATAATTTCCAAAAAAAAAAAATATGAAAAAAAAAAAAAAATAAATAAAAAAAAAAAAAAAAATAAAAAAAAAAAAAAAAAAAAAAAAAAATAATAATAATAATTAAAATAAAATTAATAATAATATAAAAAAGACAGTCGTAAAAGCTGGTAAAGTTTGGCAAAGATCAGATGCAAAATGAAGGCCCTATCGAACGACGAGGCAAATTATAGCATTTTTAACAAAATCAAGGGCCATAACTCCGCTGTTACTGGGCCGATCTGGTTGTTTTTCAAACCTGACAAAGCTTTTATAGACATTAACAATCTGGTGAAGTTTGGTAAAGATCGGATGAAAAATGAAGGCCCTATCGTCTTAACGAGAAAAAATATATCATTTTGAAATAAATTAAGTGCCATAACTTCGATGTTAATGGTCCGATATGGCTGGATTTAGAACTTGTTCGAGCTTTCATTGATATTAACAATCTGATTAAGTTTGGTAAAGATCGGATGAACAATGAAGCCCCTATAGTCTTAACGAGGCAAAATATAGCATTTTTAACTAAATCAAGGGCCATAACTCTGCTGTTACTAGTCCGATATGGCTGGTTTTCAAACTTGTCCAAGCTTTCATTGATATTAACAATCTGATCAAGTTTGGTAAAGATCGGATGAACAATGAAGCTCCTATCGTCTTAACGAGGCAAAATATAGCATTTTTAACTAAATCAAGGGCCATTACTTCGCTGTTACTGGTCCGATATGGCTGTTTTTCAAACTTGTTCAAGCTTTGAACGACATTAACAATCTGATAAAGATTGGTAAAGATCGGATGAACAATGAAGCCCCTATCGTCTTAACGATGCAAAACATAGCATTTTTAACTAAATCAAGGGCTACAACTCCGCTGATACTAGTCCGATATGGCTGGTTTTCGAACTTGTCTGAGCTTTCATTGATATTAACAATGTGGTAAAGATAGGATGAAAAACGAAGGCCCTATTGTCTTAACGAGGCAAAATATAGCAATATAGCATTTTTAACTAAATCAAGGACCATAACTCCGCTGTTACTGGTCCGATCTGGCTGGTTTTCGAACTTGTCCGAGCTTTCATTGATATTAACAATGTGGTAAAGTTTGGTAAAGATAGGATGAAAAATGAAGGCCCTATCGTCTTAACGAGGCAAAATTTAGCAATATAGCATTTTTAACTAAATCAAGGGCCATAACTCTGCTGTTACTTGTCCGATCTGGCTGGTTTTCGAACTCATCCGAGCTTTCATTGATATTAACAACCTGTTAAAGTTTGGTAAAGATCGGATGAAAAATGAAGGCCCTATCGTCTTAACGAGACAAAAGTTAACAACGGACAGACGACGGACGGACGGACGACGGACGGACGGAAGACGGACAACTCGGCATCCCATCAGCTCTGCTGGCCTTCGGCCAGTAGAGCTAAAAATAAAGAAATATACAAACAATAAAAGAAAAAAAAGTAAAAAAATCTGGTAAAGTTTGGTAAAGATCAGATGAAAAATGAAGGCCTTATCGCCTTACCAAGGCAAAATATAGCATATTTAACGAAATCAAGGGCCATAACTCCGATGTTACTGGTCCGATTTTGGCTGGATTTCGAACTTGTCCGAGCTGTTATTGACATTAACAATCTGGTAAAATTTGGTAAAGATCGGATGAAAATTGAAGGCCCTATCGTCTTAAAAAAACGAAGTAAAATATAGCATTTTTAACTAAATCAAGGGCCATAACTCCGCTGTAACTGGTCCGATCTGGCTGGTGTTCGAACTTGTTCGAGCTTTCATTGACATTAACAATCTGTTAAAGTTTGGTAAAGATCAGATGAAAAGCGAAGTCCCTATCGTCTTAACGAGGCAAAATATAGCATTTTTAACTAAATCAAGGGCCTCAACTCCTCTGTTACTAGTCTGATGTGGTTGATTTTCAAACTTATCCGAGCTTTTATTGACACTAACAATCTGGTAAAGTTTTGTAAAGATCGG
Source organism: Cyrtodaria siliqua (assembly GCA_037043455.1). NCBI lineage: Eukaryota > Metazoa > Mollusca > Bivalvia > Adapedonta > Hiatellidae > Cyrtodaria > Cyrtodaria siliqua. Next base: position 95,547 of record JAWPHD010005716.1, on the reverse strand, counting down.
ATAAAAAATGAACGCCCTATTGTCTTAACGAGGCAAAATATATCATTTTTAACTAAATCAAGGGCCATAACTCCGCAGTTACTGGTCCGATCTTGCTGGTTTTCGAACTTGTCCGAGATTTCATTGACATTAACAATCTGGTAATGTTTGGTAAAGATCCGATGAAAAATGAAGGCCCTATCATCTTAATGAGGCAAAATATAGCATTTTTAACTAAACAAAGGACCATTACTCCGCTGTTATTGTCCGATATGGCTGGTTTTTGAACCTGTCCAAGCTTTCATTGATATTAACAATCTGGTAAAATTTGGTAAAGTTCAGAGGAAAGATGGAGGCCCTATTGTCTTAACGAGACAAAAGTTAACGACACACAACGGACGGACGACGGACAACTCGCCATCCCATAAGCTCTGCTGGCCCTTGGCTAGTAGAGCTAAAAACAACTGAGGGTTTTCGTAAAAAAACAAGAAATATCACCGTAAGCGATAAATGCCCCCGAAGTGTCATTTGACCTTTAAGTATGACCTTGACCTTGGAGCCATGGACCTGGATTTGTGCACGATATCTCATTTGGTTGTGGTAAGCACTTGTGCCAAGTCATTTGAAAATCCGTCCAGGCATGCAAAAGTAATTGACCGGACATGGTTTGACCTTTGACCTTTAAATGTGACCTTGACGTTGGGGCCACAGACCTGGATTTTATATGCGACAAATCGTCTTGTTGTGGTGAGTATTTGTGCCAAGTTAATTGAAAATCCGTCCATGAATGCCAGAGTTATTGACCGGACACAATTTGACTTTTGACCTCCAAGTGTGACCTTGACCTTGAAGTCCTGGGTTTTGCGCGCATCACATCGTCTTGTTATGGTGATCACTTGTGCCAAGTAATTTAAAAATCCCTGCAGGGATTGTGACGTTACTGTCCAGACACGAAATTACGTACCTGTTTTTGACCTATAAACTTCAAGTGTAACCTTGACCTTTGAGGTACGGCTCTGGGTTTTGCGCGCGACACATCATCTTGTTATGGTGATCACTTGTGCCAAGTTATCTAAAAATACCTGCAGGGGTTGTGACGTTACGGTCTGGACACGAAATTGCGTACCTGTGTTTTACCTATGACCTTCAAGTGTGACCTTGACCTTTGAGGTACGGACCTGAGTTTTGCGCGCGACACATCGTCTTGTTATGGTGATCACTTGTGCCAAGTTATTTAAAACTCCCTGCAGGGGTTGTGAAGTTACGGTCCGGACACGAACTTCGGAATGACGGACAGACAGAATCCGGACAGACGGATGGACAGAATCCGGACGGACGGACGGTGCGATTTATATATGCCCCCGAATTTTTTTCGGGGGCATACAAAAAAGGAAGTACGAGTAAAATACTAAAAAGCTCAATTTATCTACAGATCTGTATTAAACCTGTTTTTTGTTCCCATAGTGGTGGAAGAATTCTTTGCCAACATCTATTAAACTATCAGATTGCCAAATAATACCTTAGGCTTCCAAATGCACTGGTTCCCAACAGTTCAGGAGTCAGTTGTGCATCTGTGAATGATGATTCCCCATATGCCTCTATGGCAAGGAATATGTAATCAAATGACAATAATTAACACCTAATGTGCATTTCAGTGATCCTATGCGTCGAATATGAATCGAGATTTTTTTTTATTACTTGCTATATGTTTTCGTACCTGGTATGGATAGACAGAATGAAAATAGACGCTTCTGGATCTGTTTACAATCTTGCCGTAGCTATCCGTTTAGCTTCACAAAGCCCAGGTTTGAAAACATATAGCAAGTAATAAAAAAAAATCTCGATTCATATTCGACGCATTGGGTCACTGAAATGCACAGTAGTCATTTTCAAATTTCGATTAGAACCTGCATAATAAATTGTGTTACAGATTGACTACAATTCCTTTTAAGAGACACATGATTTTTTAAAAATGTGTAGGACAAGGTTTGTATGAGATATAGATCTGAAAACACAGTTTACCCGCTAAACTTGAAGTGGAGTGGGACGTTAACGCTGGTGTGATTACATAAGCTTGTTTATTCTTTGAACACTAGCAGTTGAGCTAAATAGGAATTAAATTGCACTGTTGTTTAACTGCTCATCAACATATTACTTTAGATGATTTATAATACACTCTGATACATGGAACCACCAGGTTTCACGTCTTTCCCTTTACTGTTTTTTAAAAGTAGGCATATGATTTCTAGTTTTTCCTTTGTTGTATTGGAGACTGCAACAAGTACTGCAACAAGTACAGCAACAAGTAGCCGGTCAGCTAACCAAAATAGGAGAGTAAATCACCCGCCAACCGGTTATGAAGAAAATCCCTGTCAATTCACGTCCCCATCCAACTGACCATGCTAAAGGAAGTGTCTCAACCATGGAAACACCACAGAAACCCAGTGTTGTGTTGTGCGGTTCGAATCCGTGATCTGTAGACCTTTGGATTCAGTCAACTCTGCTATCCAATGGGTCACTGCTGATTGCCATTGCCATTGCATGTAAGTGTGCGTCTGGCCTTTGGCTGAAAGTTGTAACCAACTATGTTTTGATGTTTAAATCTGTGTGATGGTCTGAAATCAAATTCAGAAGCAATATAATATTTATTATTTAGTTAAGATACTGCAGACAACATCATTACCGTGTTTAGGTCATTTACTCCCCTTTGGCACCAGTGTTGAGCTGGAGTACAGATAAATGTAAACGTCTTCCCATTCACTGTAATTGTTTCCTCTTCCCACCAAGTGAGCTCTATGATGTTGTCTGCTGGAACATTGTGCCTTATGAACCATTCTTTGGTATTTGAAGCTACAAACCATATTACCTCTGGAAACTTTTCATTAATTTCTTCGACTGATTTATTGTCCAGATGGTCATAGTGATTATGACTGATTATAACAGCATCTAATTTGGGAATATCTTTAATCATACAGGCTGCACTGCGATAACGCTTGTATCCTAATTTGCTGCTTAGCCAGCTGGATCCAACTTTGCCGTCTAGCCAGCTGCTGGATTGAACTGGGCTACATACTTCACTGAAAACTGGGTCAGAGAGGATGCAGATCCCGTCAAACTGGACCAGAACTGTCGCATGACCAATCCAGGTTACTTGGATTTTATCGCCAATGGGTTCTTTTAATTTCTTGAAGTCTACTTGATGGATTGGCAAAACCTTGTTTAATTCTGCCTGAAATAAGTAAAAGCATAAATAGTTTAATAGACTATGTTACATAGAGTTATGTACTTGTAAATGGCATGCTATTTATTGATACCGAATACAGGTGTGAGGTTTGGTTCCAATCTGTCCAGTGATTAAACGGATTATTAGTTCCCCATTATATAAGTGGTACCGATAAAAGAACACATTCCCAATAGAAAAACGTATATATTTTTCCCAATTCTGGGGTAAAATATTCTCATTTGAAAGCTTCTTAAATTTTGAAAGAACTAGAACTATCACTGAAGGGGCTGAATACCCCTGTTTTTTGATAGAGCCGATGAGATGGCAAAATCAAGAATAATAAATGTCTAAAATATTTGTGAAAAAGGTTCTAAGTAAAACAAAGATCCATAATTCTGTAAAATAAGTTTGTGAACAATCAATTCAAAGTTTTTGAGAAACAAGAGGTCAATGACCTTGAAGCTCTACTGATAGGTTTTCAGCATTCCTGTGAAGTTTAATGAAAATCTGTCAAGAAGTTTCAGGAGTAGTCACTACAAGTTTTTTACTATCTAACTCTATGTAAACAAAGATGGCTGAAGCAGCCATATTTAATGTCGAATCAAAATAATTTTCAACAAGGACCAACATCATGTCATGCTGATCATTTTAGAAAAAGTCCCATATTAATATCACTTATAGTTTTCAAGAAGTAGTCGCTACAAATTCTACCTGTTTTTTAAAAATCTATTTTTAACCATGGTGGCCATCTTGAATTTCCGGCTGAACTGATAATATTTATCATTTATATTTCACAAACCCCATCATTTGCTACCTTCAAACAGATTTCTTTAAAAATCGAGCAGTAAATAACTGTTTGAGTTTGTGACTTTATCCATCAAATTATGTGGTAAATCATAATCAATTTGGTAATCTTCATGCAAAAAATCTACATGGAAAGTGCGTTAAGGGTATAGAATTACTTGGGTTGAAGTCTAAATTTTAAAATGAAAGGAAAATGTCTATTTACCGTAGTTTCTGATTTAGAGTTTACTCTTTTAGTTGTATGACAGCAAAATTTCTGAAATTACTGTCCTGTAACTTTGAATTTTTTTCAAGAAACTAAACTGTCAAATAACGACAAAATTACACTACAAAACCGTTTATCAAATCTTTATCCATGTGTTCAAGTCATATAATAAAGTATATGTGCCGATTCAAAGTATAGGATTTTTCACGGGTTCTTAAAATACACGTGAATGAACGTAGGGAAAATGAATTATGAGGTGGTAACTCTTAATTCAACGCTCCAGTTTTGGGGTTTGGCCTGGCTGTTTAAAGCCGTTTTTATTTTGCCGATAGAGTTTGGATTCTCAAACTATGTCAGTTATATATATATCTCTTTGTCAGGAAGTTTAGAAATGGTGGATATCTGTTGTAAAATTATTTAGCTGTTTTTGGCAGGATTGCTACTTTAATATGGTATTTTGCAACAATATTTACAGATTTTAATTTATCCCTATAAGTGCCAAACTTTAACATGTTAACTTATTTGACGATTACATCAATGATTATCATCATCAAAAACACAATTCATCATGCGGTCAGTAAAGAATCATCTGAGAGGTGTTACACTTAGTGATACATTTTGCATGGAACAATGCCCCAGATCATCTCACCGCTGCATTGATGTATGTTGATATGATATATCTCAACCCTGGAATTTTTTTAAATAATCTAAAATACATGAGGAAATTGAATTAAACAAAAAATGGTTCTTTACTACCGATGATTCTATACACCCCAATGCACTGTAGTTCATTTCTTCTGATGTTTGTTATTTATTACATCGTTTTGTAATTAATCCCTGGATGTTAATAACAGCAAAATGTATTTGTTCGTTTATGTCATTTTGTAAATGTCCCTCCTGTTTAATGTTCTACTGCGATGACCAATTTGTCTTCTGCATGGACAAACCATGTTGCGCATTGCGATTTACTACGTCGTCCTTCTCACCTTGTGATTTAGTTGATTGTTTCGCTTGTGTAATTGGCTCTCGCGAGTTCGGTTTCACGCTTTGTGTCCTACCTAACTCCTGATTGGCTGGGTTCTGGCCGAACGTACTTTATTTTTTATCTTTCTATAGAAATTGTGTAAAACTAGGTCGCGCTGTAGATTCCGTTGTTTTATTTGCGTGTGCGGATTTAGTTTTTTCACTGGGATGTGAACCCACCAGCCTCAGAGTTACCGTTTGTAACAATGATTGAGCCATGGGCTGTGTCTGCTCCTATGGGCTGACTGTATATAGGTTATCGTCTGCAAGTTATTTTGGATTGGTATATTATCGCTATCGCAAGACACACTGACGTTAGCAGCTTGCATTGATCGATTGTTTAGATTTTGTGGACTTTGTTGATAACCGTGATGTTGAGTATTCGTATCTGGTTTGTCCACCTACTCATAGTTTCTCATTATTTGTACTTGCTGATCTGCGCGCTTCTGCCTTGAACTATATTCTGTGTCTATCTATCTGTTTATATTCTTATTATTTTCATTACTTGGTGATATTACACCTCATTTACATATTCCACTCTTTGTTTAATGTGACGTCATCAGGTCCATAAAGTTGCATATTGACCGGGCGCCCGGTCCGATAGCTATACTAACGGACGTGTGAAAAAAACGACGTCAAAATAAATCATAAAACGTATTGATTTATTTTGTTGGTTAGATTCGGTATAATATAACAAATAATGTATGGTGCTTCGGTCCATATAACATTTTAGGTCTGACTGCCCAGTCCATAACTCAGCACCATACATTATCTGTTAAATAATGCGATATAATTGAACACGTTTTGCTGACGTTTCAATATATATATTGCACTCGGGGAACACATCCCGTATTACTTGACCATTTAGATGATAGCAGCCGGGTACTTCATTTTAAAGTTGGTGTATGGAGTACTGCGCAATTTCTCGAATTCTGGCCTTAGTTTTCTTTCTGCGACAACTTTTGGAGGATAATCTCTATAGACTGCATAACGTGTTTTACGCAAAAGTCTGGCGTTACTCATAACATGATTTTCCTCGTCAGTGTATCTAAACGATACAAGTATGGCACGTTTTTGCCGCCTCGGCCCAGAAAATCTATACACTTTACCGATCCTATGGGCATGATTGATGAACATTTGAGATGAGTCACGATCAAGCACGTTATACAGACAATCTTCCAGCTGCTTCATAACATCGTTGTGTCTGTCGGAGCGCTCTTCAGCTCCATGTGTAATAATATTATTTTGATGTCACTTTGTTTTAATGTCTATAAGTTTAGACTTTTATTTCAATATTCACTCTCGGTATGCTCATCAACAACATTTTTCGACACGTGTAACCTGCGTCGTGTTTCAAGATTTTTTGCAATAAAAGTCTATGTAAAATATGTGACCCCTAGAGCATGGCAAAATTTGACCCCAGTGTCACCATAGAAACACATGGTAGATGACCATTAGTTTAGCTACATGCAAAATAATAGACCAATAGCTTTTGCTATTTCAGAGAAGAATTTTTTTTTAAAGATATTCCTAAATTACTATGTAAAACCTGTGACTCTCGAGGAGGTGCCAGATTTGACCCCAGGGTCACCATTTGAACAAACTTGGTTGAGGACTATGCTACATGCATACATAGAGATATATGCCTTTTGGTTTCAGAGAAAAGTTCAATTCCCTCTTCATAAGTCTCTGTAAGAAGAGAAGAATATAAACAAGAGGGCTATGATGGCCCTATAGCGCTCACCTGAGTATTGGCCTTTTGTCGAATTTCTCCGAAATCTTATGGTCATATAACATCTATGAAAGTTTGGTTAAGATTGCTCAAGAAATTGTGGCCTCTGTTGTGTTAACACGATGAATTAGAACTATCACTGAAGGTGATTCATACCCCGCAGCACCGCTTTCAATTGCAAAGACAAATTTGACTCATTTACCCCTGACTTTTAAGTAAGTTTCATAAAGACTGACTAAAAATATAATAAACAATGGAAATTTTGGAAATGTTTAACAATGAAAGGGCCATAACTCCAGCGTTACCAGTGGAATCTGGGAGAAAAAAAGTAATAATTATAAAAAATAATAATAAAAAAATAATAAAAATGAAACAAACAAGAGATCATGGACCTTGAAGCTCTACTGGCAAGTTCTGAAAGCTTGATCAGCATTCCTGTGAAACTTCATGAATATCTGTCAAGTAGTTTCAGAGTAGTCGTTACAAGTTTTTATATATTACTATATGTAAACAAAGATGGCCAATGGCAACCATGTTTAATGTCGAATCAAAATAATTTTCAACAAGGACCAACATAATGTCAAACTGATCATTTTAGAAAAAGTCCCATATATCAATATCTCTTATATATAGATTTCAAGAAGTAGTCGCTATAAATTAGTTTTTTAAAAATCTATTTTTAGCCATGGTGGCCATCTTGAATTTTGAGCAGACCTGAAATTTTGTTAGGATCAACTACACATCAAGAGCAACATTTCTGTTAAGTTTCATGAAAATCCTTCAAGTAGTTTCAGAGAAGTAGTCGCTACAAGTATTTACTATATAACTTTATGTAAACAAAGATGGCCACTGGCAGCCATGTTTAATATAAATCAAAATGATTTTCGACAAGGATCAACATCATGTCATGCTGATCATTTTAGAAAAAGTTCCATATCAATATCACTTACAGTTTTCAAGAAGTAGTCGCTACAAGCTTGTCTTTTAAAAACCTATTTTTAGCCATGGCGGTCATCTTGAATTTTGCCCGACCTAAAATGATTTTTGACAAGGACCAACCTCATGTCATGCTGATCATTTTAGAAAAAGTCCCATATCAATATAACTTACAGTTTTCAAGAAGTAGGCGCTACAAACTTGTATTTTAAAAATCTATTTTTAGCTTTGGCGGCCATCTTAGATTTCACAACAACATGAATTTTTGCTAGGATCAACTAGACTTCATGGGCAACATTTCTGTAAAGTTTCATGAATATCCATCCAGTAGTTTCAGAGGAGTAGTCGCTACAAATAAAAGTTTACGGACAGACAGACAGACAGACAGACGGACGGACGGACGGACGGATGGACGCCGCACCACGGCATAAGCTACAAAGTTTGTTTTTTTAAATTATTTTTAGCCGTGGTTGCCATCTTGAATTTCAGGCTTACCTGATATTTTGCTAGGACCAACTAGACATCAAGAGCAACATTCCTGTGAAGTTCCATGAACATCCATGAAGTAGTTTCAGGAGTAGTCGCTACAAGTTTTCATTATATAACTCTATGTAAACAAAGATGGCCACTGGCAGCCATGTTTAATGACAGAGCTCGAATTTAGCACTCGCAAACTCGCAAAATGCGAGTTGATTTAAGAAAATGTGATTAGAAATTTTCAGCACTCGCACAAAACTGCACCTTTTCTGTACAAAATAAGCATAGGTGAATAATAATGAAACAGTTATATTTAGTTGTCTTTTACAACACAATCTTATATACATGAATTATATAAGTTATAAAGTTATTCTTGAGTTGGCGCGACAATTTTTTGTGTTTTTTTTACATGTTTTGTTACCATGGCAACCACTTTTCTTAAGCGAATCTACCCAAAAGGGGAGGTGCACAACTAGACCATGACACAAACATTCCTGCCAAGTTTCGAGTATGTAGTGCCAGCCGTCGATCTTGAGTTATCGCAAAGACAAGATTTTGGGATGGACCGAAGACCGACTTTTTTTTTATATGTTTCGTTACCCTGGCAACCACATTTCTTGAACTCTGTCGTTACTAACAAGATTTAGCTGGAACTTGTCCAAGATTTCATTGATATACCATGCTTTGCACAACTAGACAACATACTGAGGCTTCCTGCCAAAGTATGTAGCAATCTAACAAGCCGTTTAGGAGAAGTAGCGCCGACAAGAAATTTAAAGTAAAAATGTCAAAGGGCCATAACTCCGTCATAAATCAGCGAACCGGAACAAAAGCGCGACATGCACAACTAGACATCTTACCGATGCTTCCTGTCAAGTTTCGTCGAAATCCAATAAGGCGTTTAGGAGGAGTAGCGCTGACAAGAAATTTATAAGTAAAAATGTCAAGCACGTTTTCCGTTGATTACTAGACGGAATTAGATCTAATTACTAGATTACTATTACGTTTTTTTTCGGTTCGTTGATTTTTGATGGAGTTGACGGCCCGTCAACCCCATCAAAAATCAACGAACCGGAAAAAAACACAATAGGCACAACTAGAAATCATAGCAATGCTTCCTTCTAACTTGGCGTTAACACAAAAAAACAAAAAAAACAAGAGGTCAATGACCTTGAAGCTCTACTGATTGATTTTGATTTCAGGAAGTAGTCGCTACAGACTTGTTTTTTGAAAAATTATTTTTAGCCGTGGCGGCCATCTTGAATTTCCGGCCGACCTGAAATTTTGCTAGGATCAATTAGACATAAAGAGCAACATTCCTGTGAAGTTTCATGAAAATCCGTCAAGTAGTTTCACAGGAATAGTCGCTACAAGTTTTCATTATATAAATCTATGTAAACAAAGATGGCCGCTGGCCGCCGGAAAAGCAACACCTATGCCTCTTTTTTTCTTCGAAAAGGCGAGACAAAAATATGTTACGCGATACAACATGACATTAGAGTGAAATATTCTCATTCAAACAACGGGCCATAATTCTGTAATAAATTAGACAATCAACAATGGGTAATGTAGAGGGATATAAGGTCATCAGTTGTTATGTGTATATGACGTTTGGGAACAACCCATTCAAAACTGTTTGAGAAATGCGCGGAATAAAAATTTGTCACGCAACTCGATGGGACGGGCAAAAAAATAAAGTGCTATGAGCTACATATAACTTTGGAAAGCACTGACCTCAGTATCGTCCATGTGAAATTTGGTCAAAATTGGTAAAGAGATTTCTGAGGAGATGTCATTTACAAATGCCCTATATAAGTCTATGTAAAACATGTAAAATCTCCATATACAAACTTTGGAACCCCTGGGCACAGACATTTTTAACCCTATGAACTTTTGTTTGTATAACTTTTGTAGTCTAGGAGTTGGCGATCATTTATAAACACAAAATGTCAAAATCTGTTCAGCGGTTCTTTTTTAAGGTTTTGACCGTATATGGTAATGGCTGCCATCTTTGACCTCAGTATCATCCATGTGAAATTTGGTCAAAATTGGTCAAGCGGTTTCTGAGGAGAAGTCATTTACAAATGTTGACGTACGGATGGACGGCCGGACGCCGGACGAAAAGCCATCAGAAAAGCTTACCTGCTCAGGTGAGCTAAAAAGGGGCATAAATTTGTCAAAATATGTTGCATTTGGAGTGAATACTTGTATGATTTTCACAGAAAAAGTTTTTAGTTTCTGAGATAGGAGCTTACAGAAAAAGGTTAAGCAACGCCCCAGACACCGACATTTGTTTAAAAGTTTGACTTAACGATAGACAGACATCCGTACGCACGCCACAGTGTTGACCATGTCTCGTATTCCCTAAAGTGACTCAGCAAAAATTTAGCATACCTTGTTGGCTGGAATATTGCTATTGTTTGCTTGCCACTTCCATTTCATCAGTGCAACAGCTCCTGGCCTTTCAAATGCCTTCCACGGGCAGATAAATGCACCACCTTTTTCTATAGGTTTTAGTCCCTCCAAGTCATATTTATCTTTTTCTATAGGTTTTAATTCCAAGCTATCGTTGGTTCCCTCTGCAGACTTAGCCATCAGTATGTTCTTCTTTACACCTCTGAAAATATAATTTCTATTAAAACTACCACGGTCAATATAAGGGTGGTAGGTCATTATGGTGGTGTTACGGGTAAAATGTAACAAGAAAAGAAGCAAACCAGCAACAATTATTTTTAAAATATAATCAAAAAATGTATTCAAATACTACAATAAAAAATATTCACTTACAGAAATACATAAAACTGATCCAGTATTTCTTTGAAATCCAATATACGAATAAAGTCTAAATAATATTTAATCTGAATTGTCAATAATCAAAGTTGTTGTCAAGTGTCCCTTTAATCCAGTTTCACTTTAAATCTTTTCTGGTTTATTTATTCACAATAGTCTAAATAATCCAATGTCACTTGTATTATACACGTTATAGATGAGCACAATAATTTCCATACTGTCTCATTGCTACTCAGAACAGATTTGTTTCCATGCTGTCTCATTGCTACTCATATACAGACTTGTTTCCATACTGTCTCATTGCTACTCATATACAGGCTTGTTTCCATACTGTCTCATTGATACTCATATACAAACTTGTTTCCATACTGTCTCATTGCTACCCATATACAGACTTGTTTCCATACTGTCTCATTGCTACTCATATACAGATTTGTTTCCATACTGTCTCACTGCTACTCATATACAGACTTGTTTCCATACTGTCTCACTGCTACTCATATACAGACTTGTTTCCATACTGTCTCACTGCTACTCATATACAGACATGTTTCCATACTGTCTCATTGCTACTCATAACAGATTTGTTTACATGCTGTCTCAGTGCTACTCATGTACAGACTCGTTTCCATACTGTCTCATGGCTACTCATATACAGACTTGCTTCCATGTCTCAGTGCTACTCAAATACAGGCTTGTTTCCATACTGTCTCATGGCTACACATATACAGATGAGTTTCCATGCTGTCTCACTGCTACTCATATACAGACATGTTTCGATACTGTATCATGGCTACTCATTTACAGGCTTGTTTCCATATTGTCTCACTGTTACTCATAAACAGATGAGTTTCCATGCTGTCTCATTGATACTCATAACAAATTTGTTTCCATGATGTCTCATTGCTACTCATATACAGGCTTATTTCCATACTGTCTCATGGCTACTCATATACAGGCTTGTTTCCATACTGTCTCACTGCTACTCATATACAGACATGTTTCCATACTGTCTCATTGCTACTCATATACAGGCTTGTTTCCATACTGACTCATTGCTACTCATATACAGACTTGTTTACACACCGTCTCATTGATACTCATATACAGGCTTGTTTCCATACTGTCTCACTGCTACTCATAAACAGATGAGTTCCCATACTGCCTCACTGCTACTGATATACAGCCTTGTTTCCATACTGTCTCAGTGCTACTCATATACAGCCTTGTTTCCATACTGTCTCATTGCTACTCATATACATACTTGTTTCAATACTGTCTCATTGCTACTCATATACAGGTTTGTTTCCATGCTGTCTCACTGCTGCTCATATACAGACTTGTTTCCATACTGTCTCAGTGCTACTCATATACAGGCTTGTTTCCATACTCTCTCACTGCTATTCATAAAGAGATGAGTTTCCCATTGCTACTCATAACAGATTTGTTTCCATGTTGTCTCATTGCTACTCATATACAGACTTGTTTCCATACTGTCTCACTGCTACTCATATACAGACATGTTTCCATGCTGTCTCAGTGCTACTCATGTACAAACTTGTTTCAATACTGTTTCATTGCTACTCATATACAGCCTTGTTGTTTCCATACTGTCTCAGTGCTACTCATATACATACATGTTTCCATACTGTCTCATTGCTACTCATATACATACTTGTTTCCATACTGTCTCAGTGCTACTCATGTACAGACTTGTTTCCATACTGTCTCAGTGCTACTCATATACAGCCTTGTTTCCATACTCTCTCATTGCTACTCATATACATACTTGTTTCAATACTGTCTCATTGCTACTCATATACATACTTGTTTCCATACTGTCTCAGTACTACTCATATACATACTTGTTTCAATACTGTCTCATTGCTACTCATATACATACTTGTTTCCATACTGTCTCAGTGCTACTCATATACATAGTTGTTTCCATACTGTCTCAGTGCTACTCATATACAGCCTTGTTTCCATACTGTCTCATTGCTACTCATATACATACTTGTTTCAATACCGTCTCAGTGCTACTCATATACATACTTGTTTCCATACTGTCTCAGTGCTACTCATATACAGCCTTGTTTCCATACTGTCTCAGTGCTACTCATATACATACTTGTTTCCATACTGTCTCAGTGCTACTCATATACATACTTGTTTCCATACTGTCTCAGTGCTACTCATAATCAGCCTTGTTTCCATATTGTCTCATTGCTACTCATATACAGCCTTGTTTCCATACTGTCTCTGTGCTACTCATATACATACTTGTTTCAATACTGTCTCATTGCTACTCATATACATACTTGTTTCCATACTGTCTCAGTGCTACTCATGTACAGCCTTGTTTCCATACTCTCTCAGTGCTACTCATATACAGCCTTGTTTCCATACTGTCTCAGTGCTACTCATATACATACTTGTTTCAATACTGTCTCATTGCTACTCATATACAGACTTGTTTCCATACTGTCTCAGTGCTACTCATATACAGGCTTGTTTCCATACTCTCTCACTGCTACTCATAAAGAGATGAGTTTCCATGCTGTCTCATTGCTACTCATAACAGATTTGTTTCCATGTTGTCTCAGTGCTACTCATATACAGCCTTGTTTCCATATTGTCTCATTGCTACTCATATACAGCCTTGTTTCCATACTGTCTCTGTGCTACTCATATACATACTTGTTTCAATACTGTCTCATTGCTACTCATAACAGATTTGTTTCCATGTTGTCTCATTGCTACTCATATACAGACGTGTTTCCATACTGTCTCACTGCTACTCATATACAGACATGTTTCCATGCTGTCTCAGTGCTACTCATGTACCAACTTGTTTCAATACTGTCTCATTGCTACTCATATACAGCCTTGTTTCCATACTGTCTCAGTGCTACTCATATACATACGTGTTTCCATACTGTCTCATTGCTACTTATATACATACTTGTTTCCATACTGTCTCAGTGCTACTCATGTACAGCCTTGTTTCCATACTGTCTCAGTGCTACTCATATACAGCCTTGTTTCCATACTGTCTCTTGCTACTCATATACATACTTGTTTCAATACTGTCTCATTGCTACTCATATACATACTTGTTTCCATACTGTCTCAGTGCTACTCATATACATACTTGTTTCAATACTGTCTCATTGCTACTCATATACATACTTGTTTCCATACTGTCGCAGTGCTACTCATGTACAGCCTTGTTTCCAAACAGTCTCAGTGCTACTCATATACAGCCTTGTTTCCATACTGTCTCATTGCTACTCATATACATACTTGTTTCAATACTGTCTCAGTGCTACTCATATACATACTTGTTTCCATACTGTCTCAGTGCTACTCATATACAGCCTTGTTTCCATACTGTCTCAGTGCTACTCATATACATACTTGTTTCCATACTGTCTCAGTGCTACTCATATACATACTTGTTTCCATACTGTCTCAGTGCTACTCATATACAGCCTTGTTTCCATATTGTCTCACTGTTACTCATATACAGCCTTGTTTCCATACTGTCTCTGTGCTACTCATATACATACTTGTTTCAATACTGTCTCAGTGCTACTCATGTACAGCCTTGTTTCCATACTGTCTCAGTGCTTCTCATATACAGCCTTGTTTCCATACTGTCTCAGTGCTACTCATATACATACTTGTTTCAATACTGTCTCATTGCTACTCATATACATACTTGTTTCCATACTGTCTCATTGCTACTCATATACATAGTTGTTTCCATACTGTCTCAGTGCTACTCATGTACATACTTGTTTCAATACTGTCTCATTGCTACTCATATACAGCCTTGTTTCCATACTGTCTCAGTGCTACTCATATACATACTTGTTTCCATACTGTCTCATTGCTACTCATATACACAGTGCTCACACTGGCCATTTTAAATTAATAGCCACACATTTTTTAGTTAAGAAAATAATAGCCAACTTAAATGCGTAAGAAAATTTGGTCAGTCGTAAGAGCCAAATTTTCAATCAGGTTTTATTAGACTAATAGGGCCTCCTCTGGCTATATTTTTCTTTTTGTCACCACTTTCTCCAAGTGGAAGAAGTAGGAGCCTAGACTAGAATTCATTTAAAAGTAGGATTCCAGGAACTCCTTACACATTGATAAAACAAAGAATGATTGATTAAATAATGAATAGAAATATACTTTATGTATCTGTCATCTATATATCGTTTTTTCTTTCCACCAATATGTATTTGTAAAGGACAGTTTTTCTCATTCGATTATGTAAAAAAAAAAAATCAAAAAAAAATCCGAAATTATGTACCATCCGAAGTACTATGACACCGCACTTTTACGGCCCGAAAATTTCAAACATTTAATCGAAATACCATCAATTACGAACTTTTTTCATGCATTAATATGTTTTGAATGCCAAAAATGGTCTTTCTAATCAAAGGGGAGAGAAAACACAACCATAATAGTAGGAAAATGTAGTTTTATGTCATTAATTGTCGATCTCAAAGTTGTGACAAATTGAAACTGCCGACACGAAGCCAGGCACAATATTCAAACTTCTTATTGTTTCAATGTTTTGATTACTTTATTGCAAGTGTTTTCACAGTTCACAATACACATGTCTGGGAGTTTGCTACCTATTGGGATCATGATGGGATAGCTACTAATGAAGATGAAAGTAGCGACTATATTCATAATAACACAAATTAATTTCATCTCTTCGTAGTTTGTGTACAGAAAAACAAATGGATGCGTAACGGATTGTTTGATTGGTCAATCGCCCGAAAGATAACAAAGAACGGCATATCTGATTGGCTATTAATCACATGATGTTTGCATGTATCAACAATGCCAATTATCCGAAAACGAAGTGCCAATTAAGGGAATTAACAACTTTTACAAGCGATAATTGATAAGCGCGTGGCGACATCACAGTGGGCGTGAACGAATTATGTAATGTTTATTGCGGTCATTTATTACTTGTGGTGTCAAACAGACCATTATACGAAAAAATTATAAAAAAATAAAAATAAAAAAAAAATAAAAAAAAATTAAAATAAAATAATCGCCATTTCTTGTCGACATTTCTTTAAAATAATCGACAGTATTATAAAATAATCGCAAATGGCGACCATGGCATGTGGTAGCGTGAGCACTGTATACATACTTGTTTCCATACTGTCTCAGTGCTACTCATGTACATACTTGTTTCAATACTGTCTCATTGCTACTCATATACATACTTGTTTCCATACTGTCTCATTGCTACTCATATACATACTTGTTTCCATACTGTCTCAGTGCTACTCATATACAGCCTTGTTTCCATACTGTCTCAGTGCTACTCATATACATACTTGTTTCAATACTGTCTCATTGCTACTCATATACATACTTGTTTCCATACTGTCTCATTGCTACTCATATACATAGTTGTTTCCATACTGTCTCAGTGCTACTCATGTACATACTTGTTTCAATACTGTCTCATTGCTACTGATATACATACTTGTTTCCATACTGTCTCATTGCTACTCATATACATACTTGTTTCCATACTGTCTCATTGCTACTCATATACATACTTGTTTCCATACTGTCTCAGTGCTACTCATGTACATACTTGTTTCAATACTGTCTCAGTGCTACTCATATACATACTTGTTTCCATACTGTCTCATTGCTACTCATATACATACTTGTTTCCATACTGTCTCATTGCTACTCATATACATACTTGTTTCCATACTGTCTCAGTGCTACTCATGTACAAACTTGTTTCCATACTGTCTCAGTGCTACTAATGTACAAACTTGTTTCCATACTGTAAATTAAGCAGAATGAAGGTATTTGACTTACATACAAACGGCTATGGCAATTATTGGAACGACTGGTTTAAGATAATTCAGAAAGCTCATGCATATAAACTATGCATATCCACTGGTTTCGGTGTCTGAATCAATCAATTTGGTCATTGATTCTGGTATCTGAGAAGTAAATAAATGAAACTACATTAATAAAAATACTGCTTTTTAATAAAAATGCAGGGCACAAACGTGGGGCAGACAAATAAACGAAAAAAGAATTGGAATGCTATGTCCCTAGCTCGTACATCTAGAAAATTTTAGTTAACAAATAGGCAGATACATATATAGACAACAGGCCCAATAGGGCCTGTATCGCTCTACTGGCTGTATCAGTGTCCGTGGTTGGTGGGGGTAGTGGGTAGGTGGGTGGGTGGGGGGGGGGGGGGGGGGTGGAGGCCGTGGATGGGATGACGTGTCAGGTGTGAACTCCGATAATTCAAGGGCCATGAATCTGGTTGGTTGAAGAACTTGTCCGAGATCTTATGGGTACTTTATAAGTTTGGTTAAGATCGGATAAAAAATGAAGGCGCCAGAGTGCCCACAAGGCAAAACTATGCATTTGTTGCCAATTCAAGGGCAGATAACTCTGCTATTAGCGATAGACTTGCTGGTTCAAGAACTCGTCGTCTGAGATCTTATGCATATATATATATATATATCTACTGTGTAATTTTGGTTAAGATCAGATGACAAATGGAGAGGCTAGAATGCCCACAAGGCAAAACTATGCATGTGTTGCCAATTCAAGGGCAGATAACTCTGCTATTAGCGATAGACTTTTGCTGGTTCAAGAACTCGTCGTCTGAGATCTTATGCATAATATATCTACTGTGTAATTTTGGTTAAGATCAGATGACAAATGGAGGGGCTAGAGTAAACTATGCACTTTTACTAATTCAAGGACAGATAACTCAGCTATGAGAGGTCAAATCTGACTGGTTTAACAACTCGTCTGAGATCTTATACAAATACAACTACCCGTGTAAGCTTGGTTAAGACCAGATGAAAGGGCAGATAACTCAATTATTACCAGTCGATTTTGGCTGGTTCAAGAACTCGTCCGAGGCCTTATGCATAACTACTATGTAAGTTTGGTGAAGATTGCATGAAAAATGGAGGAGCAAACTTATACATTTTTGAATCCGACATCTTATGGATATATAACTGTGTACTGTAACTATATATGTGTTGTACTAAGTTTATTTTTGTTTACACATTTCTTTAGAGCTTAGTTTCACTAATAAATTAAAAGCAATATTTCTAGGGTGCATTGATTATTACTTCCCCTGTTGGTTCATGCTACATACATGTGGTATTTTCAGGACCTTAATCTGGGAGGTTAGTGATTTTTAAATGGAGATTCATGCATAAACTGGGAGTTGTTTTTAACGTATATTTCAGCGTGATAGTGATATTTTTTTACTCAAAATCAACAAATGCTTAAAATTCACATTTAAAGTAACTATACCGCCAACAACAGCCACATTTTAAAACATATGTACACCGTTTCTAAGCCTACTGATGGTGAGGTATATATATAACTTACATAACTTAAGAATCCAAACTCTATAGACACAATATAAATGGCTTTAAAGCTACAGAGTCCCTATATCAATCGATATCTTCTTTGTAGCCGTGTCTTTATTTGTAACTTCATGTTCACCAGCTCATGTCGAAATCGGGTATTTAAGCGAGCAAATATAGCGCAGGAAATCATTTACTGTATAGACATCGACCAGTGCACATCGTACCTATACACAGGTAACAGTTATTTTTACAGAACAAAAAAGTTAGCTTCTTTCGGGGCTCAAACACATGACCTTCTGATTCCGGTGCCCTATTCAATGAACTACAACGCTACTTGAGAAAATAGTATACTAACTACCATATATTATGAGGCAAAATAACTTCACATATTTCAACGCAACTAAAGATGGATCAATAAATATGTAGTCCATATTGTCGCAAGTGTAAATTAGTTTTGCTTGGTGTAATACTGTACGTTATCCATATGAAAGTAATACTTCACCTCAAATCAACCAAATCTCGACTTGTTATTTAGCGCTTGATGAGTTTGTGTGCGCGCACTTGTTATGTAAATCGTATTTAGTGTTAAAAATGCTACAACATACCAATACTAATGGTTCAGCGTACATCTTTCAAAACTTACAAGTGCAAGGCTGTGGTTCAAATCCCGTTCCGGACAACTATTTTTTAATCATATATATATATTCTGGAGCCGTATATTTATCGATGTAACTTATACGGAGGCTAAATAAAAATGTGAAATTTTACGCATCGATTTCTGCTTATATACCAACTTTGGGGTGTTCGTCGATTTGAAACTACTTCACAAGCGACTCATTCATATTCATGAGTTATTACCAGTTAAAATAGGGACTGTACAGCTTTAAGCATCCATGCCAAATCCCAAAAACTGGAGCGTTGAATTAGAGTTACCAACTCATAATTCATTTTACGCATGTTCAATCACGGGTATTTTAAAAACACTTATCATTCACCTCAATCGCTATAACAATGCCCCTGGTAATGTCAATTGCATATTTTCCAGGATGTCGATTTTACACTATAACAAAGGGTAACTTGTGTAAATCAAACAGATACAGGTTGTACGAGTTGCCTCTCTTTGGTTAAAATATATTATCATGAGCGATCAGAAGTAGTAGTTTTTCCAAAACATTTTTCAAGTTTAAAATGTATTGGTATTGAGTTGTAGGTCTGCTTCAAACATGCACTAAAACAACATTGCTTAAAACTGTCTGGCTAACTCCATTTAGCATAGTACCACCCTCTAACCACTAGCTCCCCAGCAGGGGAATTTCCAAGATGACGGCCTCCATGAAAAGCAAATCAACAATGCACCAATCTTTTTAGTGTTTGTCTTCATCATTTCAAAGTTCATCCAGACTAAAACTGACACAAATTCTATAGATTCTTATGTCACAGCTACTGCCATTGGTCACAAATTATCTGATAATCATGTAACAACTTTACATGCAACAACATACCGGTAGATTGTAAGTCGAGAAACACTAGACCCAGAAGCAACTACTTACATGTAAAGAAGAAACATTGTATTTCAGCACTCATTATGCTTATGTCTGGCGATGTACAACCCAACTCAGGTCCTGGGAATGCACCAATCTTCCCATGCACACTGTGTGAACAGCCTGTTACCTGGCAACAAGAGGGCGTTTGCTGCAGTGCATGTAACATGTGGCACCACAAGACATGGATATGTGGCGAAATAAGCACCAGAGAAATGGAGCAGTGGCAGATAAACAACTAGAATTAGTGACAGAGTGTAAAACCGCCTGGACTAAGATTAAATTGAAAACCAGGAAAGACTTCATCATTCTACATGCCACAAAGAAACATAGTTTGTGTATTAAACCTTTAAAAGGCCATAAACATAAATTTGCATAACTAGATTTGGTACTGATCATCCCTGCAAAGTTTCATTAAAATAAAAGCCCTATCGTGTTAATGAGACAAAATACAGCATTTTTAACTAAATCAAGGAACATATAACTCCACTGTTACTAGTCTGATCTGGCTGGTTTTTTAACTTGTCCGACTTTTATTGATATTAACAATCTGGTAAAGTTTGGCAAAGATCGGATGAAAAATGAATACGGCCGATCGTCTTAAGAATGCAAAATACAGCATTTTTAACTCAAGGGCCATAACTCCGCTGTTACAGGCCCGATCTGGCTTGTTTTCGAACTTGTTGCAGCTTTCATTGATATTAACATTTTGATATTGTTTGGTAAAGATTCGATGAAAAATGAATGCACTTTCGTCTTATCGCGGCAAAATATAGCATTTCTAACTGAATCAAGGGCCATTACTCTGCTGTTACAAACCAGATCCAGCTGGTTTTTGAACTTGTCCGAGCTTTCATTGATATTAACATTCTGGTAAAGTTTAGTAAAGATTCGATGAAAAATGAATGCACTATCGTCTTTACGAGGCAAAATATAGTATTTTTAACTAAATCAAGGGCCATAATTCCCCTGTTTCTGGCCCAATTCGACTGGTTTTCCAACTGGTCCGAGCTTTCATTGATATTAACAATCTGGTAACATCTGATTAGACCTGATGAAAAATGAAGGCTCTATCGTCTTAATGAGGCAAAGTTAACGACGGACGATGGACAACTCGGCATCCCATAAGCCGAAGGCCAGCAGCAAAAGCAGGATAACATTGGAACTTCACCTCTAAAACACCAAGGAATAAAGGTAAGGTCCAGATATTCATAGATCAATTCAAATCAGTCTTCACAACAAAGAAAACAGACAAGATGCCCCCCTTGACAAAGCAGTATCAAACGAAAATGCCCTCCTTAATCATCAAAGCAAAGGGTGTAGAAAAGCTCCTGTCCGAAGACCCGGTATCCAAAACAGCAGGACCCGACAACATTTCCAATCACATACTGAAGAACTGTTCTCAGCAGCTATCCCCAGGATTAAGTGTAATATACCAGCGTTCAATCGACACAGACAAACTCCCAAGTGACTGGTTGAATGCGAATGTAGCTCCACAAGAAAGGCGATGTACATGCACCAGATAACTACAGACCTGTGAGCTTGACATCTGTCTCCTGCAAACTGCTTGAACATATCATCTGCAAACACAGACTCGCCCACCTAGAGAAAAACAACATACTCATTAATTAAATCTTAAACCACGGTTTCTGATCGGGCTACTCCTGCGAAACCCAACTCCTAATAACCATGCAAGATCTTCTTCATTACAATGACACAGCCTCCGACCACAAATTGATCTAGTAATCAGGGATGTCATTAACTTTATAAGTAAGTATTTTTATTGATACTTGTTTAAAATACTAGTAAAAGTATTCATAGTAGCCGGGTAGACCAGTCAAAGTAGCAGGGGGAAATCCCCGCCTCCCTCCTCTTAATGACACCCCTGAGTAATACTCTACTTTAGCAAGGCATTTGATACTGTCCATACATACCTCTCCAAGGACACCAATATGCTGAAACACATCCAACACCTGAGGCGGCTAGATTTATCTCCGGCGATTATAAGAGCAGGGAGGAAGGATGTGTATCACAGACCGTGAGTGAGACGCTGGAGGAACTGGATCTACCCTCCCTATTAGAGTGTAGAGAACAGAACAGACTTATGTTCTGCTACAAAGTGGTTGGAGCCGGCTCTACCCAAGGAGTATCTAATGCAAGTCAGACCGAAACACAATATAAACTTAAAAAGCAAAACATTTAAAGACTATGAAGCAAAAATATTGTTGAAAGATCTGTAACGAACAACAGTAAATGTTTTCAAATAAAGCAGTGCAACACAGAACTATTCAAAAACTCTTTCGTCATAAAAACTATAGTGAAGTGGAACCATCCATATCAGACCACCTACTGGTAATAACAAATAGATTGGACACTACGAAAATTATCACGTGGCAGTGCGAAAATTTTCCAAAATATTTCCCAAATTTAAACACACATATCATGAAGAGTTTTATAGATACAAGTTTCATTCATGAATGCCAAATCCCATCACAAATTTAATTTTCTTTCCAATGATAGTATTTTGTTTTATGCCAAATCCCATCACAAATTTAATTTTCTTTCCAATGATAGTATTTTGTTTTCTTTTACATTTAGAGCAAAAAAAGTAGTTTGACGGAAACTTTGACTTTTTAAGAGAAAAGAGAAAAATGATGACATTTTTAACTTTAAACATCTTTTTATACTATTTCTTATTTTGAAAATAAACATAAATTATTATAATCCCATTTTGCTATTCACTTTGCATCTTTTGAATGTATTCTCATCAAATTAGTGAATAATTGAGTGAGAAGAATGAAGGAAAAGTTAAGGTGCTAAGTGATATTTTTGTTACTTCATTGGTTATAGGAAGTTTCCTATCTGTTTATTAATATATCTGTGATCAGACTAAATGACAGTGTAGTCAGTGCGCAGACTGAGAGCACACAGGGCCCTCCAAGCTTGTTACTAAATATTTAACAGTCTCTCTCCGACGCGAGTATGCTGAAACAGGCCCTGCGTTGTACTTATCGAGATCCAGGTTTTCATAAACAGGTGCGTATCCAGGCATACGCACGTACGCCAATGCGTACAATTCGTCAGCAAAAGTGAAAAAATAAAAGTTCAAAATGCCATATTAACGCTGAAATATAGCTTGAGAACGCATCATTTGCCTCCAGTGTGTTAATACACGTTTAATGCTCTTTTGAAATTTTTCGTATTGGCGAGTATATGCAATTACATAGAATGTCAGAATAATAAAAAAAAAACTGCATAGGAGCCTATTTATTAGGCTACATTTGCCTCCTAGTTTTCAAATTTTTCTTTGGGGAGGCACAACAAACCCCGCCCGAATAGAGGGGGAAACCCCCTCCCACACCTACCACCCACACTCGCAGCTGCTCGGTTCGCAGCTATGCTTCTCATATCTGGCGTACTTTTTCAAAATGCTCCGGGTACGTCCCTGATAAATGTATTGCCAAAAATAAAACATATGGGCTATTTCAAAATAAATGGCAAGTGAAGTGAAAAAATAGTAAAAAATTAAAGTTCATAAAAAGTCCAAATTGGTTGTTCCATATTTTTGTACAGTCATTACAGTCTTCAAAATCAATCAAGTGCTACTCATATGTAACAGAATAAAAATTTTATGAAGCTTTATTGTTCAAGATCTTGCCAAAAATAAGCAAATTACAAGGATATTTATTTATGTGCTAAACATACAATAATTACTATTTCTTATTATTTAAATGTGCGTTTCTGTTAGAATACATGTTGAAGCATCAAAAATAAGCGCTTAAGAACTTGCGGTATCATATAAAGATTGAAAATTTCATATTTTCATTTATTTTATCCTTAATTATTTACTTCGCAGGAACTGAAGTTCCCTGTATGAATAAAAGAGTGAAGCAACACTGGAAAAGAACATATTTTTATGTAATTTGAAGTGTGTCCGAGTAACAATAAAACAATCTATCGGCAAACTATAACATACTAACTTTACAGAAATTCAACCAAAAATGCTCCTTATTTTTGTAAAACCTGTCACACTCCTGACATATGTCTTTCAATGCCTTAATTCAAAATCTGACATAAACATTAAACTAACATTAAATAACAATCACAATAGTTAACAAGTTAACAGCTTTTAGCAAACAGTAAAACAGTCTACACCAGTTTTAACTTCAGAACAGTGTCTTTAACCACATTTACACCGAACAACACAGATAGGTATGATTTATACATAATCAGTCTTTCTTGTCAATTCCTTTAACTGTATCAAACTTTTCTGTTACGTTTATAATGTCAAATCTAAGAATACTAAATGCTGTTTAAAATGAAAGTTCTAACTGTAAAAAGATCAGAAGCTGCTGTAAAAATATAGTGTCATCTGTCACACTCCTGACATCACAACAGATACTCAATTACACTTTCTGTTTAACAACATCTGCTGCGAGTTTCAACTCCTCCAGATTGAATTTCATTTTTAGACCACGGCCGGAAAGTAGAATAGGTGCAGATAACTTCCTGTATATGTATTTCACATGTATGGGGTATGTTGACAGAATATTGCAAAATATGCATGATGTCACACAAATTTAGGTGATATTTTCTCAAGGGAGCTGAAGACAAATGTAATTACAATAGAGGTGATAATAATATATTTATTGAGTCTAGATACATTAAACTAAATGATATACAATAAATTTCTTTTGTATAATTAATCTTAAAAGTCCCATAAATTTATAAAGCAAGATTTATTGATTTTTTTCATGTTTTTTTTTTGTCTACCACGCTTGACTTAATGACGTAAATTTTGGTTACTTGAAGTATTATATGCTAAATTTTATCATTAGTTGATGTCCAACAAATGCATCAGTCACTTAAACAACACTAAAACTTGTCTATCTTCCAGCTTTTTGTAAATGGATGGTCTAAACAAACATAATTTTTTAAATTGTCACACTTTTTTGTCACACTCCTGACATTTTTTGCCCATTATTTTAGAATATTTTTTTAACGGATGGTGCTCTTTTGATGAAACTTCACAAATCATTAAAGGGCATGGTGAGACACCTCTGCGAAACAAGAAAATGATACTACAGTATGCTGTATATTTTTTATAGCAGGCAAACCCAAACTAGCCATTTATTTTGAAATAGCCCATATTGGCATATATAATTTGGTTCATGCTAAATTGTATGCGACTGTCGTTTTTTTTCAGTAATACCCCCGTTTTACTACAGCAGTTCCTCTGACCCTAAAAAGCCACAAAAAATAAATAGTTAAAAAAGGCGTTAATGGTCAGAGGAAGGCTCGAATTGATGATATTTAACTGTTACGTAACAGACTCTACTTTCGTTTTCAATTCAATTGCTGTTATTCTTGGTTTTGAAACCAGTTGTTCTTGTATTTTTACTGATTTTACATTATATACAAATATACGTAAATGTACATCATAAATATCAAAACACAACGAACACCTCAAAAATGTCTTACATCTCTTGTTGAGGCAAAGCTTCAAAGATTTTGCTCAGATTTCCCGATTTCTTGTGGGGGTTTCCACAGAATTTAACCTACACGTCCGTGAAGATCACTCGAATTACCGAAATGGACCAACATAGAGAAACGATTTACTAAAATGGACCGAAATGGAGATACAATTTCCCGAAATGGACCGAAATGGAGTGTGTAGGTTAATATACGTGTATTAACATAAAAAAACAGATGATTTATTTATTCATGATAATAAATCACTACAACAACGCAATTTGCATGGACATCTAGTATTTTTAGTTTTAGAGTTATAGGGCCTACATATATATTAGTTTTTATTAAATAAAATAGTTGAATTACTACACAGACCTAATAACAAATAATATTATTTATTAATATGTCTGTGATTACTAAGACCTGATAATAAAGAAGTACTTAATCAGATGTCCGCGGTGTCAGATGTCAAATTAGGTCCTCCCAAAATGGGTGGGTTCTGTATGTAGGCATTTGAAACTATGGCGATTTGGAGTTCATTTTTTAAATAAAATGTTTTTAAAAAATCATATTTAAAAGTTCCTGTTAATTTATAAAGAGATAATGTAAGAGATTTCCGCAAATGCATGAAGCATGATGTTTTCCTCAAGTGGATGGGTGCTGTATAGCGGCGTTTTAAGCAAAACGTATTTACCGAAATGGAGTTTATTTTCGCTAGTCTGAGTGAGGTAATAAGAATCGATATTTTTAAAATTAACAGTCTAATTCATGTAGTAAAAAAGTTCTGCATTAGATTTGCGGAATTATTGGAAGTATTTAATCAGATTTCCGCAAATGCATGTGATATGAAGTCCGCCTAACGTGGTTGGTTTCTATAGATAATACATACTGAAAAGTCGAAATACAAAATCGAAAAGTCGATACGAAATCATTAACCGAAATGGAGTTGTCTTTCTTTGCACTAGACTTGGGGTATTAAACATCGATATTTTTTAAAAATTAACAATCTGAAATACTAATGCTTGGGAATAAAGATGTTCTTAATCAGCTTTCTGCAAATGTGTGTGACAACAGATCCTCCTAAAGTGGATGGCTCCTATATAGCATAGAACAAAATAAGTGTTTACAGAAATGGATTTTATTTTTGCTAGTACTATTGCTAGTACTACGGTAATTAACCTATATATACACTTTTTAAATAAAGAAACAAATCTGATAATAATAAAGTAATACATCACAATTTCGCAAATGTATGTGACATGAGGTCCTCCTAAACTGTGTAATAAACATATAGTTTTTAAATAAAAACTATCTGACATGAGGTCATCCTGTGTGTGCTGTATATATAAGTTTTTGCAAACACACATTTACTATCAAATTACTAGTCCCCGATAATAAAGAAAAACAAAGCAAATCACCTTACAAAAGTGTGTTTTATGAAGTCATGTACAATTAATGTCTTAATCATGTCGTATAGTGCGTGACGTCTGAATAAAAAATAATAAAGTTGAAGTTTTAATTATTGAGTTTCTCGGTGTGTGTTTGTTTAATAATTTATTTACAGAAATGTTTGCATTTACTCCATATATATGGCACAAAATGTAAAGCTTAATTTTTAAAACAATTCAATTACGAAACCACATGTATCGGTAGTGTCGTATGTGATACAGTAAACCATATAAATACGACATGAAGCACGTGACAAATACCGTGCAATCAGCTTGTCATAGGCATTGCTCGCCAGAAGCTAGTTTTTAACAGGCGGATTTTCATATATTTTCACAGGTTGCGTGAAATAACCTCTGAAGCTAGATACAGATCACAAGATAAATTTGTTATTAGGTCTGTGTACATATACTAAAAGGTCATTGTTTCTTCACAGGCCTAATAACAAATGTCTGTGGTTTTGTGTAAATTGTGTTTTACGTCATTTTGAGCAGTGACGGTTGCACATGTTTTTTTGTGGTAGAGGCAGACCATACCATATAGATTTTTATACTGCTACTGTTAACGTAAGACATTATATTGTTCCTTCAAGGCGTTTGACTCTATTATTAGATTAGTTTTATAGCAGAAATTGTTTAATCACAACATAGATGGTAAATTTAAACTTATTTACAACATGTATGATAAAGCGAAAAGTTGTATTAAAGCAGGTGTAGAAATTTCAGATTTCTTTGCAAGTCAGTCTGGTGTAAGGCAGGGCGAAAATTTATCTCCACTTTTATGTTCTATTTTTCTTAATAAACTTGTATACTTGATGTCCCAACATTACAATATGGGCTAGATGTTTTGTCTGATACTATTCGGGATGTGTTAAGTGTTGTTCTGCTTGTTCTGCTTCTTTATGCGGATGATACAGTTGTTTTGGCTGAAAGTGCAGAGGATTTGCAATTAGCATTTAATTCTATGTCTGTTTATTACAATACCTGGGGTTTAAAAGTGAATTCCGCAAAAACTAAAATTGTTATATTTTGCAAAAGCAGGAGAGGCTTGAGAGATGTCTGATTACTGGTTAGAACAGAAAGTTAGCAGTCAAGACTATTTAAAAAAAAAATAGTTAAGAGTCGTTTAAAAGATCAACTTATGCAATCTTGGTTAAGTGACATACACAGTCTAGGTAAATGTTTAAATTACAAAATGTACAAGAAAGAGTTTGATTGAGCAGTATTTTAATATTTTGCCGTTTGGTTTGTCTAATACTTTATGTAAATTCCGATGCATGAACCATAAAATGACTATAGAAAAGGGGATGCATGTAAATATTGAAAGAAATCTACGTACGCTTTGTAACGATCATTTGTTGGGTGACGAGTTTCACTGTCTATTTATTTATAACACTTTGCAAGTGACAGGAAAACATATATCAGTCAATATGAATGAAAAATATGATTTGTTAATGAACGAACAGCAAGGATAAGAGTACATTATTTAAATAAGCCAGATTTTTTTACTCATTCTTAAAACTTGTAAATAATGCATGAGTTTTTGTACAAAGACTAACAGTAGAAACTGTTTATCTGATCTCATAGTATATAGATATTTACGTTGCGCACTTACATATTTATATAATATAAATTCATACACTCATTCTCCATATTCTATGCTTAGCCAGTATTAAAAAAAGAGGCCGAAGAGGGCCTGTGGACGCTCTACTGGCTAAAGGGGCGTCCGTGGCCGAGTGGTTAACGTCTCTGACTTGAAATCACTTGCCCCTCACCGCTGTAGGTTCGATCCCTCAGGGGCCTAGGAATCTTTATGTGAGGAAGCTATCCAGCTGGCTTGCGGAACGTCGGTGGTTCTACCCAGGTGCCCGCCCGTGCATGAAAATTGCCCGGAGGGGCACCTGGGGTCTTCCTCCACCAATGGAAGCTGGAAAGTCGCCATATGACCTTAGCTGTTGGTGCGACTATAAAATCCAATTCAATTCAATCTACTGGCTAAAGATAAAGTTTGTGTATAAGGGGCCATAACTCTGTCAAAAATCATTCAACCGGAACATGACGATGACATGCGCAACACGGCTTGGAACTGATCATTCCTGCAACGTTTCACTGAAATCTGCCAGAGGTTCAGGAGAACTAGTCTGTAGAAAATTAGTGCATTAAAACATTTAAAGGGCCATAACTCTGCCAAAATACATTTAACTGATACATGGCGAAGATATGCACATCTAGGATTGGTACTCATCATCCCTGCCGAGATTCCTTTAAATCCGTCCAAGGGATCAGGGGAAGTAGCCGGCACAAAGTTTGTGTATTAAAACCTTAAAAGGGCCATAACTCTGCCAAACTATCATTCAACCGGAACACGGTGATGACATGCCCAACTAGGCTTGGTACTCATCATCCCCGCCAAGATTCGTTGAAATCCGGCCAGGAATTCAGAAGAGACTAGTCTGGACAATGTTTGTGTATTAAAACATTTTAAGGGCCTCAACTCCACCATAAATCATTCGACGTGAACACGGCAATGATATGCACAACTAGGCTTGATAATTAATCCGATCTGGTTGGCTTTCAAACTTATCCAAGCTTTAATTGATATCAACAATCAGGTAAAGTCTGGTAAAATGAAGGCCCTATCATCTTAACGAGGCAAAATACAGCATTTTTAACTAAATCAAGGGTCTCAACTCTGGTGTTACCAGTCCGATCTGGCTAGTTTTTTAACTCTTCCGAGCTTTCATTGATACTAACAATCTTGTAAAGTTTGAAAAAGATCGGATGAAAGAAAGAAGGCCCTATCGTGTTAAGGAGGCCAAACTATAGCATATTTCAGTAAATCAAGGGCCATAACTTCGGTGTAAATGGTTCAAACTCGTCCGAGTGTTCATTGATATCAACAATGTGGTAAAGTTTGAAAAAGATCGGATGAAAAAAAGGCCCTGTCGTGTTAAAAATGCCAAAGTGTAGCATATTTCAGTCAATCAAAGGTCATAACTCCGGTGTAAATGGTTCAAACGAGTCCGAGCTTTCATTGATATCAACAATGTGGTAAAGTTTGAAAAAGATCGGATGAAAAAAAGGCCCTATCGTGTTAAAAATGCCAAATTGTAGCATATTTCAGAAAATCAAGCGTCATAACAACTCCGGTGTAAATGGCTCGAAATCGTCCGAGCTTTCATTGACATCAACAATCTTGTAAAGTTTGAAAAAGATCGGATGAAAATGAAGGCCCTATCGTGTTAACGAGGCAAAATTATGGCATCTTTCAAAAAATCAAGGGCCATAACTCCGGTGTAAATGGTCCGATTGACTGGTTTTCGAACTCGTCCGAGCTTTTGTTGATATCAACAACCTTGAAAGTTAGTCACAGCAACCCGAAAGTTTTCACATGATGTTAGATGCATATAAGGAACATTCTGGTGAGGCTTGGTAAATATCCTGCGAGAAAAAAAGCAAGATACGTATGTCGCAGCAGAGACTGGACATGACCTATATTTTGTCAAAGTACGTCACAGTGACATTGACATTTTGCAAATGACTTTAAATGCATACAAGGAACATTTCGGTGAAGTTTGGTGAAAGTCCTGGAAGAAAGAAGCAAGATAATCATGTTGTAGCGGAGACCGTACATGACCTACACTTTGTAAAAAGTAGGTCACAGTAGGTTAGATGCCCATAATGAACATTCTGGGGGAAGTTTGGTGACAATCCTGCGAGAAAAAAGCAAAATATGCAAGTCGTAGCAGAGACCGGACATGAACTAAATTTTGTCGAAAGTAGGTTACAACAACCCAGAATTTTGCACATGAGGTAGGATACATATAAGATATATTCTGGTGAAGTTTGGTGAAAATCCTGCAAGAAAGAGGCAAGATACACATGTCGTAGCAGAGACAGGACATTACCTATATTTCGTCGAAACTAGGTCACAACGACCCAAACGTTTGCACATGATGTTAGATACATTTAAGGAACATCCTGGGGATGTTTGGTAAAAATCCTACAAGAAAGAAGATAGATAAACATGTCGTAGCGGAGACCGGGCGTGACATATATTTCGTCGAAAGTAGGTCACAGCAACCCAAAACTGTGCACGTGATGTTAGAACATTTTGGTGGAGTTTGGTGAAAATCCTGCATTTAACGAAGAAGATATTAAGAAATGAAATTGGACACACGGACTAACGAACGGACGGACGAACTGACACAAATACACCTGGCGACATTTTGAATTTTAAGTCGAGATCCGTAAATGAGTTCAACACAAATTGCAATACAACTCATAACAAAAGTAACTGAGCAGAAACCATGTTTTCTATTTTTGGTAACAGTGACCTTGACCTTGAACCCAGTGGCCCCAAATGAAATCGTAACCTTTCTTTCCATAACAGCTACCAACCCAGCCAGTTTCACCGCAGTACC
This sequence comes from Cyrtodaria siliqua, assembly GCA_037043455.1. Taxonomy (NCBI): domain Eukaryota; kingdom Metazoa; phylum Mollusca; class Bivalvia; order Adapedonta; family Hiatellidae; genus Cyrtodaria; species Cyrtodaria siliqua. The sequence continues at coordinate 64,087 of JAWPHD010005716.1, read as the reverse complement.
TCACTCCTAACAAAAATTATTGTGACGAAACCATTTTTCTCTTTTTAGTAACAGCGACAATGACCTTGAATCCAATAGCCCCAAGTGCAATACCAGCCTTCCTTTCCATATAAGCTACCTACACAGCAAGTTTCGTCGCAATACATCACTCCTAACAAAAGTTACTCAGAGGAAATCTTTTTCTTTTAGTAACAGTGACCTTGACCCCCAGTAGCCCCAAATGCAATCCCAACACTCTTTTCTATATAAGTTACATACCCTGCAAGTTTCATTGCAATATCTCATTCCTACCAAAAGTTATTAAGCAGAAACCATTTTCTGTTTTTAGTAATGGTGACCTTGACCTTAAACCCAGTGACGCCAATTTCAATCCCAACCTTCTTTTACACAGAGGCTACCTACCCAACAAATTTCGTCAAAATTTCTCACTCAAAACAATAGTCATTAAGTGGAAAACATTTTTCTATTTTTAGTAACAGCGACCTTGACCCCAGTGACCCCAAATATAAGCTACATACCCTGCTAGTTCCATTGCAATACCTCATTCCTAACAAAAGTTAAGTTATTATGCAGAAATCATTTTTTCTATTTTTAGTAACAGTGACCTTGACCTTAAATCCAGTTACCCTAATTTCAATCCCAACCTTCCTTTCAATCTGGCTGGTTTTCAAAATCGTCCGAGCTTTCATTGATATCAACAATCTGGTAAAGTTTGAAAAAGATCTGATGGAAAATGAAGAACACATGTTTCAATAATTTAAGGGATATAACGCCCGTGTTACTGTTCCGATCTGGCTGGTTTTCGAACTCCTCCGAGCTTTTATTGATATAAATACACTGGCAAAGTTTCATAAAGATCAAATACAAAATGAAGGTGCTAGAGTGAAAACAAGGCTTAATATGGCATTTTTTCAGCAAACCATGGGCCATGACTCTGGTGTTACTAATTTGACCTGGCTGGTTTTCGAGCTCCTCCGAGCTTTTATGGATATAAAGATACTTGCAAAGTTTCGTAAAGATCCGATTAATAATGAAGTCCCTATCACGTAAACAAGACAAAAGTAAACGGACGGACGACGGACGGACAACTCGCCATCGCATAAACTAAATAGCTAAACTCGCTATTTTTTTTGCTCTATTTGTCGAGGACTTATATTTACAGGGAGATGTCAATAATGGTTTAAACGTTGATGATATTGTATTAATCCTGCCTTTGTTTGCAGATGACATGGTAATCTTTGGTAAGACTTCGGACGAACTACAAGTTAAAATAGTTTGTATGTAGGGACACTAGAAGTAAATACAACAAAAACAAAAATAAAGTTTTTTCGGAAAAACGGTATATTACGACAAGATGAAAAATAGAAATATAATGTCAACTATTTTTTATTCATTTTCAAACACATAGATTGCTTTATACAAAGTTGGCATGTCGATAAAGAAAGAAGTAGAGTTCTTGAACTATATAACAATGTTAGACTTACATCGGATTTTGACATGTACCTTGACATGATGCCAAATACTCTAAGACCATTTATTATCAGATTAACTAGTTGTCACATTCATTTAGAATACAAACATGGCGATACAGTAGAGAGAATTTCTAGAAATGATACTGTCAGATATGTAATATGTTATATATAGTTATTTATCCAGAATTACGAAAACAACCCTTTAAAAAATATTGTTATATTAGACCTAGCATGTTTAAATTCTTAGAATTACTGCAGACACATGATACAATTTCATTATGTAATATTGCTAGATATTTTAGAAAGGCATTAGTACTAGTGTAAGAGTGAAATTGGCGCAACATGTACTCCAAGGAGACTATTGTATGTTGAAGTACTACTCATATACAGACTATTTCCATACTGATAATAATATTACAAGTAAATGAGTTAATATACCTTGAAGTGGTGAGAATTATCATCCAAACATCAGTACGGGAGCCTTAAGCACTACGCAGTCAAGAAGAAGTGTAAAGACGTGTGCCTATGTTATGACCTGCAGTAAGAGTACTACTTCGAAACGGAAAATAATACAAATGGAATAAGGGGTCTGATGAAGAAGGTTGTTCATTACGCTCCAGACAATACAACACGGGAGTCGTTTCTGAGGTGTGCAAACTATACACTGCGCTACTTTACTGATTGCACCAAACTAACTCATTCACAATTTAGGTTTAATTATTCCAAATCAACCAGATGTGCTCGCCTGGTGAACGTAGTTCCATATAAAATAATGCTGATTCTGGACATGTGCTGCATCTCATCAAAATATAACAAGTACGAAGATAACTAGAAGCGTTTTGAACGTGTTCGCAAGAGAGACAGTATGCAAGTGGGGTCTGGGGCTGCGTTCTCTGCGTACAGGTAGCTACGTCTCTGGAAGCAAAGTATGCGACACCACAAACATAAAAGGGTTGACAACAGGGGTACCGCATTGGAACGGTCAGGGTGTGACAACAAGGGTACCGCCTTGGAACGGTCAGGGTTGACAACAGGGGTACCGCATTGGAACGGTCACGGTTGACAACAGGGGAACCGCCTTGGAACGGTCAGTGGCAAAAATGCCGTTGGAAGATTAAACGTAGTTCCGGTGTTTCAAACCTCACTCAGGAATACCTCATCCCACTAAAACGGGACATTGTAAGTACATTTGTATATTCATTTTCTCATAATCAGAATCATATTGCGTCATTTCATAAACAACGTTTGATATCAATCGGCTACAAAGAATTAAAAAAAAAGCATTTATGCCGACATTTAAATATAATAATAAATATCAAACTGATTTGTATAAGGTAAATTGAATATTATGATTTGTTGGTAAATAATAAGTTGATGACTTCGAGTCAGATGATTTTACAATAAAATAAAATAGTTTAAATTCAGTTAACAAAATGTACGCAGTGTTACAGCTTTGATGTATTTTATTCGTTACAGCTTTGATGTATTTTATCCCCAAACAATCAAAATCGTTCCAAGTGTGTACATACAATAGAATATGACTGGCTCTTCGACACGGTTAGCAAGGGTAGTCATATGATAAAAACAAACATAATTAAAGTATTTGGATCGGATAAAGATTCTAATATTTCCAGAGGTTCACGAATAGAGGTTAATCAAATAGAATAAATGCTTCATCAATTGTTTTAAAAAATCATGCATTAATTGTGTTATGGTGGCTGCGCTTCGTTTTAACATGTGACACTGCATCCATCAGAAGAAAAAGAGTCAGTAAGGTCGATTCACTGGGGTTGTTAGCGGTTTTGTTAAGTCAAGCTAGATTGAGAAAAAAACAGTCTAGAGAATATTTGAAGAATTTAGTAACTGTGTGTTTCTTAGAATTAATGACATGCTTAATATTAATCATACTATTATAATGTGCTTTGTTTATATCTCTCCAGAAGTTTCATCTATATATATGATATAAATACGGAATCCAGAGGTGTTGTAAAGAACACTTATACTAGAAGTTGCGTCAGAATTTCCAGACGATGATCCTGTATTAGCAGGAGATTTAATGCTCGATGTGGTTTAATGCAAGAAGTTGTTGCAGATGATGATAACGCGTTGTATGATAATGATGTTTGTAAGATGTATAGAAATTCAAAAGATAAAAATGCATCTGGTTATTCCCTTATAGAATTGTGTATTTACGTATAGTATACATATGTTGAACGAACGATTATATGATGTTACCTCAACAGCCAACGAAGGTCTTAGCCTGATAGATTATGTCATTGCATCATCAACTTTATTTCCCTTTGTCTCTTCCGTTTGACATTTGCTATAGAACTGATTCTGACCGCTTCCCCATATCTCTTCAGAAAAATTCTGAGCATTATAATAACAATGACGAAGCACCTGATACAACGCCATTATTGAAAATATTTAGATGGAAAGAAGACAACAACGATGAGTTTATTAATAAAATAACGTCTATCGTTATATATACGTATATGCTATAACTGATGATATTAACCAAGATGTAAGTTGTATCGTTGATATGTATCATAAGGCGGTCGAGTGCATGCTTGTTAAACCTAATACCGCCTCTACTAGTTATATATCCGTAAGATCTTGAAGTTCTTGAATCAATAGCTGAGTTATGGCCCTTTAATTATGGAAAAGTTGCCATTGTTACTATAAAAAAAATCCCCATTTTTTCTTACTTGTTCAAGTATTTTAACCACATATATCCGATGGTATCTAATTGAATTATCTGCCCTTGAATCAGCAAAAAGTACATATTTTGTTCTTGTTACCATCACAGCCCTTCCATTTTTCATCCAGTCGAAGGAAAACAGAATGTGTATAGTAATAATATCTTGGAAAAGCTCTTTGATTTAAGACTTTTGAATTGGTGAAATTCTCAATATTTGGTAGTGTACACCGGAAAGCTGGGATCGTGAGTTCAAATCCCACTTTATTATAAGCATTTATTTTTCTCTTAAGAGACCTTGGTTTATGGGTTTTAATGATTTTTTGTTGATGTTTTGTTTGGAAACTTGGTTCAGTTAATACATATTTGTTTTACTTATTTATTTATTTAAATTGAGAACCTGGGGACTTGGGTTCCAACCTTGTTCATCTTTACCAGACTTGCTCAAAATGCTTATTTCACTATACGCTGTACATCGCAGAACAGAGAATGTTATTTAGCGACTTAATTAGCAAAGAACCTAATTCAAAGATGCAATATGAACAACAAGTAGCTGATCACAAATGAGTCGACTAGTGTTAAAACCAATACACAAGTGCATTACATTACTCACCATCATGTGAAAATAATCAACAACCACACCAATAAGAATAGTTTACGACTGTAGCGACCCCCAATAACTAGACACTCCTAGTTTAAATGATTGCTTACTAAACATACCACCGCAATTGCTTTTATGATTTCGAAAGAACAGATATGCAGTGACAACATATATTGCAAAGTCATGTGTGAATGTTAAATTAGAAGACATCACCATACTGTTCTCGGTTAGTAATCAATGGATCCAAACATTTCCTTAAGAACCTATCAGTTCTTCTTGGAGTTACATGCTCGCCATTTATATTGAGTACTACTCTCTCAAACATCCGAAAACAAATGTATATGTGGATAACATAATTCTTCTGGAGCAAAATAATTTGCTAAAATGTTTCATACTTGCTCGACCGGTCTTTAATAAAGCAGCCTTTTATCTTCATTCATGGGCTTCCAATAGTCAAGCTTTACGTGATCTTCGTTCATGGGCGCTTCCAATAGTCAAGGGCTTTACGTGATCTTCGTTCATGGGCGCTTCCAATAGTCAAGCTTTACGTGATCTTCGTTCATGGGCGCTTCCAGTAGTCAAGCTTTACGTGATCTTCGTTCATGGTCGCTTCCAATAGTCAAGCTTTACGTGATCTTCGTTCATGGTCGCTTCCAACAGTCAATTCATGGGCTTCCAATAGTCAAGATTTACGTGATCTTCGTTCATGGTCGCTTCCAATAGTCAAGCTTTACGTGATCTTCGTTCATGGGCGCTTCCAACAGTCAAGCTTTACGTGATCTTCGTTCATGGGCGCTTCCAACAGTCAAGCTTTACGTGATCTTCGTTCATGGGCGCTTCCAATAGTCAAGCTTTACGTGATCTCGTGTCAACAGAAAACGTGCGTGACGACAGTGAACTCGTCAAGGTACACGGATCATGGTGGAATATGGAGGATACTCTAACATTTGCAAAACAAACACCTACCAATATTGATGATCAGCACATTTATAAACTAGAGATATCATTACCTGGAACGATTACCATAGAAGCTGAAGGGATTCGTATTGATCGTCCCTTAACGTATGTTTAATCTAATACACTTTATAAAGAACCATTAAAACCATCACATCTGTTTTACGAAAGAGGATCAAACCATCACCTTACCGGGATATTCATAATTATGATTGTATGACGCATCAATCTGTCATCTTTACACTCAAGCTTGACAAGATGAAAGAGAAAATACATTACATCTCTGAGAGAACATTCTCGTAACTCTGGAGAAATACGCAGCCAATCAACGTAGGAGATGTTGTCCTAATGTACTTGGCCTCTAGCAATCGTTAACAAAAACTTAGTTGTTTAACTCTAAAATCGTTCAAAAAGTGGCATCACATCACATGACGACCAGTCAAAAAAAGTTATCCTCTTGAGGTGTTTTTACGTGATGATGAAAGCAATTATTGACATTATTTGTGTTCACTAGTTTTTATAATGTTTCTTAAACAAATAAAACGATGACTTTAAACACGGAAATAAATTTTACATGTAAATTTGGTAGACTGCAAACATACTGACGTCATTTCGAATTATACACATTACTTGTTGCAACGTAACGTTTTATGCTTATTGCTAAATAAGGCCATTTTGTTCACGACGTCATTGTTTGTTCGCTATTGACGTTTTATGAAGTGAGTTAGAATATAGTATAAGAAGTGTTTGCTTCACTCACCCAAAATCTACCGTTTTACGATACAAACTTTCCTATGTTAAGTATATTTTTATATATTGTGTTCATTTTGAATTTTGTAGGAAGATGATTTTTATTTTAGGTAAAAATATAAATGTGAGAAATATAAATTATTGTGGGGAAAAAAATCCTGTGGTTTTTGAAAGTGTAGGATTGCCGACCATTCACCCTTTTGCCATTATCAAATCTCGCTCTCGTTTTTCGCGAGATTTCGAGTTCGGGGTGTCTCAATACTAACTCTGTATAGTGAATATACAGTGTTTATTTGTTTTAGACAAATTTAAGAACGTATCATGCAAAAACATCGTGCGAGTGCTGTTTGTAGGTGTGTTAGTAATATAAACTGTCAGACTATTGACCTTTTCTGGGTAAAATGGCTTTTTTATGGCCATTATAATGATACCTTGAAACTGAAAGTAGATATAGAAGTGCGCCACGGTTACTCAAATAGCATACTCCTCGCGTTTCGTAAATTATTTAATTATCTTTACTTATTACACTTAAATAAGCAAGTCCCTGCATTTAAATTACATTTAACAAGTTATAACTTTCTTGTAAACAGGAACGGTTCATTAATCTTTTCTACCAGTAGTTTGAGAGTCCAATACTGTGCATGCTGAGTTTTAAATTCACTACTTAACATAAGTACAAAATCTTCATAAAAGTATATTCCACAAACGAATATGTATTGCAAAGAGTCATTTACTGTTGATAATTGTTACGACAATTATTATGTAAAATAATTAACAGGACTCTGCAATATATTTTTATTCCTACCTCAGTATAAGATTTCATAAATCATAGGACCTACATCGATATATAGCTATGCCAAAAACAATTAATTGAACAGTTGCTAATGTTGAGTTTATGGCAGGTTGTTAATTGCAATCAACAGATAAAGGGTTTCTCCAATAGTAATAATGCGGTACCCCTAGGCTAATTGGCTGTCCAAAGCAGGATTTTTGTTTAGATCAAAGAGGCCATAAATCACAAACACTGGCTACCCGTGGTGTGTTGACATCATATCAATATACAGTATATATTGTGTAATATTTTAATTTTCAATTTTATGTGTACATGTATTATGTATAAAGTGGGAAAGCTGAAGATCATAATTATTGTGTTTCTTAAATTGATTTAAAAGTTCGTTTATCTGCAAGACAGATGGAATATGTGACATGAAATACATAATTTCGATTTAAATAACAAACAAGCATGTAACAGACTTCCTTTTTTTTTTTTTTTTTGACAAATCCAACTGAACGTAATCTATTTGTAATGTGTTTAGTTTCACAAATGCATACCATAAATAAACAGTTAGCTGAAGTTATTTTTTTACCCTCGCCGTATGCACCAATTAAAATATGACACAATTATAGTATATCTCTGATGTCAACACACCACGCGCAGCCAGTGTTTGTGATTTATGGCCTCTTTGATCTAAGCAAAACATCCTGCTTTGGACAGCCAATTAGCCACGGGGTATCGCATTATTACTATTGGAGAAACCCTTTATCTGTTGATTGCAATTAACAACCTGCCATAAACCCAACATAAGCGACTGTTCAATTACTTGTTTGATTTATGAATGAAATAAAAAATATTTTGCAGAGTTCTGTTAATTATTTTATCTATGCCGTAACAATTATCAACAGTATATTAATATTTAATACTTTTGCGATACATATTCGCTTGTGGAATATAATTAAGTGTAACAGTGAACTAATAATCTCTTATTAATTCACTGAGTGTAATAAGTAAAGTTAATTACTTTAAATAATTTAAGAAACACGAGGATTCTGATCTTTGAGTAACGCACATCTACCTACTTTCGGTTTCAAGGTAGCATTATAATGGCAATAAAAAAGCCATTTTACCCAGAAAAGGTCAATTTTCTGACAGTTTATATTACTAACACAACTAGAAACAGCACTCGCATGATATTTTTGCATGATACGCTCTAAATTGTGTCTAAAACAAATAAACACTGTGTATTCACTATACAGGGTTAGTGTTGAGACACCCCGAACTCGAAATCTCGCGAAAAACGAGAGCGAGATTTGATAATGGCAAAATCGAGAATGTTGGATGTACGATCAAGTTTCATGCAAACGGGCTCAGTGGTATTGAAGAAGTATCGTCGGCCATATTTAATGTCTGATCAAGTTTACAGTTCGCCACTATGCTTTCCTCTTTGATTGTGCGATGACCGGACAGATTGTGGACCCTATGACGACGTCTACCCAAATCCTCAAAGGGCGGTAACGTTTGATGTTTACCTTAAACCTACTGTCGTACTCTTAACGGTTTGTTCCCTTGTTGCTCTGGCTACTGCCAAGTCACTGAGTACTTGCTGTGTGGCTTTCTAGGCCTTTTTTTTATATTTATATACAGCGTACACATGATACTTTTTGTGTTATACTTATATATTGCCTATTAAAGCTGCCTTGTTAGTTAGAGAATATAATCTGGCGGGGATATCTTTATTTACACCGCCCCGTTTTATTGGGTTGAAATAGGGTAAGAGTGAGGTTTGGTGCACCCTAGAACCTGGTTTAACCACCAGCGGTATTGTTTGTCACTGACCGTTCCAAGGCGGTAGCCATATTGTCCCTCTTTTATGTTTGTTTCTTGCTTTTTATTCTTCTTTGTAACTAGTGTTTGTTGACTGTTGCTACATTTTCTGTTCGACTTTTATATCTATTTTTATTTAAGGGGGTCCAGTCGTATTATAGACATAGCGATGGCCATTTTGGATACCTAATCAATGATTTCATTGCAGATCAACTAGATGGCTTTCCTATAGCAATACCTCTCTCGTGGTATTCAAGATAAACGACGTACATTATATTATATATTTAGTGTCAATACAGGACAAGAAGAACATGTTGCCACAATTGGAATTGCTTCGTCGGTTCTTTATGAAGAAGTATTGGCATTTCCGAATTATTATTTATTTATTTTTTTGTTCACGAAAAATGTTCAGCCAGTTTGCAAGAACACCTTAACATTGATGAAAGAACTTGAATGTATACTTGAACGAACAGTTCGTTGTGATGCACAATTGCAGCTCATATACATACCTTTTATACATACTTTGGGTACACACTGAAAATACTAAAAACATGCTCGTCAAAATAGAAAAGCTATTTCTACTGGTGTTTAACAGCATGTATAGGCCTCAATAAAAACAAATTTCATGTCAAAATCTGTTGTTGACCCAAACGGGAAAATATTATTTTACTGAATTTACATAACATGCGGAAACAAATACATGTAGGTCAATAAAGTAGCGAACAGGGAAGCAACGAACACGAAAAAGGAGAGTAAAGTAATAAACTCGGTTTATCCTCTCTTTCATAGACGGGTTTGTTCCCCGAGCTACTTCTTATGGGGTCTATGTTTCTCAACATATTCGTTTTTCTAGAGCTTGTGTCTAGTTGTGGACTTTACTATTCGTAATCTGTGTATAACTAAGAAGCTACTCCATCAGGGACTTCGGAAACATTTGCAAAATTGTATTATCGTAACCCTGATCTACTTTTAATATATAAATGGAACACTAGCTTCTGCGATAAGGACTATCACAGCGATAAGGACTATCACAATCTGACTTCTATGGTGATGTGATTTACAAACTCGTAAGATCCTTGGTCATAATCACTTTCATATAATCTTTATTAAACGTGTCAGACGGTTTATCAAAAGAGGTTATGACCTATCATTTTGCAACGTATAGCATATGTTTAAATAGTGGTTGACCCATTTATAGTTGGCCAATATGATTTCCTCTTCGATTGTGCGATGACAGGACAGATGGTGGACCCTATGACGACGTCTACCTAAATCCTCAAAGGACGGTACAGTCTGATGCTTGTCTTGTCTTGTCGAAGTCTTAATGGATTGTTCTCTTGTTGCTCTGGCTTCTGCCAAGTCACTGAGTACTTGCTTTGTGGCTTTCTAGTGAGGTTTGGTGCTCCATAGAACCTGGTTTAAATAACCAGCGGCCCTTTTTGCCACTGACCGTTCCAAGGCGGTAGCCCTATCGTCAACCCTTTTATGTTTGTGTTGTTGTGTCTTGCCTTTTAATCATCTTTAAAATTGTTTGTTTCTGTGCTTTTGGTTGACTGTGGTCCTTGAATGCTGCAATTCCTGTTCGACTTTTATATCTACTTTTATTCAGTCTGTTCATGTTCTCTCCTAGCACAGGCTTAAACTTTATTCTACTTTAAAGACCTCACGGATTGGGCTCTTAAGCACTCAGGCAACTTTTAATAGCGACACACCGCAATAAAGGAACGATAGTGGGATATCAGTACATACTGAAAATGGGATTCATTAGAAGCAACGAACATAAACGGGAGAGAAAGGTAGCAGTCTCGGTTTTATGTTCAAGAGAGGTTATATAAGGTGTAACACTGCTCACGTCTCCTAGCACCGTCGTAAGCGCTATTCTGCTTTAGCCACCATATTCATCATGACCTTTAAGACATTATCACTAAAAGGAACCATGCCCATTTTCATGAAGATATAAAACCTACTGACCAAAAAACAGAAAAGAGGATAATTATCTCATCAACTTCAAATAGGTCATACTATGACGAAACTTTTCACAATGTCAGTTAAAGATCATTGTCACTTACCTTTGACCTTATGAACTGAAAACTAATTGGCATTGTACCAACCCGAAATGGATCCTACAATGCTCCATGAACAAAAACGGGAAAACCTATTTTGAACCGACATTTTTTTATGTCAAGTTTAAGCGCATTGTTATCTTGACCTTCTGCCTACCGAACCCAAGTATCAATAGGTGCATGACTTTCACGTGTATTTCCATCTGCTGCATGCTATTTGTGTTAGAAAATGTCATCAAGAATTGGAATGTAACGAAGACTATTCTTTTACAAATATATATATATATAATTTATAAATAAATAGAATCAAATCGTTGCCATTTAAAGGCGAAGTTCCATTTAGTCTCCCAGCAAATGTTTGTCAAAATGATCACATATCTCAAACCATGTAACTAAATTTCATCATCAGCACTCAGAAACATACAACTATCTCATCATCATAGTTACCTACATATAAACAGAGACATAACAAAACTTCTTAGACTTAATTTGTTCCCAGTTTTGCGGGGTTATAATGAATGTTGAATACTTGTTGTTGAAGAAAATGAAATAAAATAGTTTTGGCGCAATAAGTGAAACATACTTAAAGATGAAATGCGTAACAATAAATACTGTAAAGCAGATCCCTTGGAAGCAACAAACACAAACAAGAGTGAAAAGTAGCAGACACGGTTTTATTGAGTCTGTTGATGAGAGGTAATATAAAGTGTAACACCTCTCACACCTCCGGCTTAAGCGGGTTTCTACTTTATAGCCACAAACAATAGGCTTGATGATTCCATAACGAAAAACAACAACGACAACAACAATAACAAAAACAGAACAATAAATATACATCATTTTGTTCCAATCAGGAAATGTCTTTGATTTTTTGACAAATAAATATATTTTAGCACATGGTAGGCAAGATGATTTCTATGACAACAAGTTGGCACTGTTTCAGGGAATTAAAAATAGGAGACACATTTAAATATATGAGACGTGTAATAAATGTAACACCGAATGTCTATGGAGATACTTAAAACGCTTCAAATATATGTAGCTGTGCATTTTGTGTTAAAGGCTTTCGTAATTTCAAACAAATGCCGAAAATAAAAATATAAAACAAGAATTGCACGGTCCCAAATGGCGCGCCTATACTGCGCTGTGATACACATGAAATATTTCTAGAGGGGTGCAACTTATGTTGGGAACGTTTGACATGAATGTAGGAATTACAACGTTATTTGCCCTTGCCTAAAGTGTGTATGGCATACTCGCATTCGCTATGTCAGGCTGAGTTGATCTTTTTAAAACCCGTTAGTGTTTCTACATTACTTGAATATTTGCCAACCATTACTAATAATTATTTCAACAGTGCAAAGCAAATTACCTTTGCATATTATTTTGTGCTGATTATATTTCATCAGTGATTAAACATATATAAGAGAGTTTAAAGTCTTTTGACATAGTCAAAGTTTCCATCAAACTCCTTTTTTGCTCTCAGTGTAAGAGAAAACAAAATACTATCATTGGAAATTCAAACTGATATTGAACAAGACGTTTTTTTTTAATATAATACCCCCCACCCCCGATATGGTGAACATTTGTGCCAAGTTATTTCAAAATCCCCCGAGCGGAGAATGTAAATATGTAAAAATAAATAAAAAATAAAATGTTTGGGTGTGGGTGGGGTGAAGCAACTGGGGTATAATAAATAAAAAGGGGTTCGTTGGGGGTGGGGTGGTGCGTTGGATGGGTGCGATACCTTGATCTGCATTTATTTTTATGAGCCATCACAATTCCGGTTCCATATGAAGAAGAAATATAAAGACGACAACATTACTTAGGTAACGCTCTAGATAATATTATAAAGAAACCCATCGCATATTTTAAAGGCAGAAATTGGGTTCCATGGGAGTGGTTATAGGTACCCAAATTACTTACGCGGCCCTTAAGATAATACTATAAGGAAGTTTAGGGCCAAATTTGGTTGAGCCAGGACAAGCCATGTAAGAGTTATAGACCTGTAAACGCAGCTTACACGCAGAGCTCGATGTGGACTGGGATGTCGACGCCGAGGGCGGGGTGATAACATAAGCTGTCTTATTCTTCGAACAGTCGAGCTACAAACTGAAGCTGTGCATGAGGTCACTTAATTACTACGCAAATATTATTGTGGGTGCGACTTTGCATGTGTTTCTGTTTGAATTCCTGTACAGGTATTTCTTTTTAATTGTTGATACATGTATATATGTGCTTCTGTTGTTTTACTGCTTAACCTGATGTTTTCCCCTTCCTGTATATTTGCGACAATTATTTTCCTGTTTTTCATTTACATATAATTTTGGCAGCGACTGTATCTCTTGTTCCAGTAATGGATTTTCAGGTTTCAATTCCTGTGCAGATGTTACGGTCATAATTTGCTGTTTAGGAAAATGTTTTCCCCTTGCTGTATATTTACGGCCATTTTGTACGTGTATATATATTTTTGTTGTGCCTGATTCTCTTGTTCAGGTACGAGTGATTCAGTATGCAGTTCCAGTGAATGTGTTTCTGTTTTCAGTTCTGGTGCAGGCTTTTCTATTTTTAAAGTTAGTTCATGTTCGGCTGAGTTTGCTGGCAGGCCCTGTACAAGTGTTTCTCTTGCTTTGTACGTCTTAGGATGATACTGTTCATCCATGAACGGATGCATGCCCCTCTCCTCGCGAGGATGATACTGTCCATCCATGAACGGAGGCATGCCCCTCTCCTCGCGATGATGATACTTTTCATTCATGAACGGAGGCATGTCCCTCTCCTCGCCAACGATCCATGTTTCTCCATGACACAGACTGGTGAACTTTGATGTATCCAACCCTGCGTTCTTCATTTCCATGGACAGTTTCATTGGTGGTTCAATGTAAAACTGAAATGAATGTGTTATTGTTTATTTTAATCACTATAACATTCATGACAGACAGGTTGAATATTCTACAATAAATAGTTATAACATGTGGGTAGCCTTTCTATAATTATTCACAACAAAACTTCCTTAATTACTTAACAAATAGAACATAAAAATAACTACAGCTGTCGCCTTTTAAGGGTGACAAATATATCCCCGCTACCAGGCACCCCCCCCACCATTCCCCACCCTATCGTTTGAGTAAATATTGAGTGGAATGGGATTTTCATGATCAGGTAATGGTGGCCTTGATCTTTTACCTACTGACCTCAAAACCAATAGGGGCCATCTTTTCATCACAGGCAGTCCACCTATTAAGTTTCATGAGATTTGTTTCAGGGCGAGAGGAGTTATAGAGCAGACAAGGTTTTTCATTATCGGATGCCGGTGACCTTGACCTTTGACCTACTGACCTCAATATCATAAGTGGTCGTCCATTCACCACAGGCAGTTCATCTATAAAGTTTCATGAGATTTGTTTCAGGGGGAGCAGAGTTATGGAGCGGACAAGGTTTTTCATTATGCGGTCCCGGTAATCTTGACCTTTGACCTACTGACCTCAAAATCAATAGGGTCGTCCTCCCACCATGGGCAGTTCACCTATGAAGTTTCATGATTATTGCTTCATGGGGAAAGGAGTTATGGAGCGGACAAGGTTTTTCATTATTGGGTGCCGATGACCTTGTCCTTTGACCTACTGACCTCAAAATCAATAGGGTCGTCCTCCCACCATGGGCAGTTCACCTATGAAGTTTCATGAGATTTGCTTCAAGGGGAAAGGAGTTATGGAGCGGACAAGGTTTTTCATTATCGGGGCCCATCGAACTTCACCTTTGACCTACTAACCTCAAAATCATTAGGAGTCATTCTCTCACCACAGGCAGTTCACCTATGAAGTTTCATGAGATTTGCTTCAAGGGGAAAGGAGTTATGGAGCGGACAAGGTTTTTCATTATCGGGGCCCATCGAACTTCACCTTTGACCTACTAACCTCAAAATCATTAGGAGTCATTCTCTCACCACAGGCAGTTCACCTATGAAGTTTCATGAGATTTGCTTCAGGGGGAGAGGAATTATGGAGCAGACAATGTTTTCCATTATCAGGTCACGGTGACCTTGACCATTGATCTACTGATCTCAAAATCAATAGGGGTCATACTTTCACCACAGGCAGTCCATCCATGACGTTTTATGAGATTTGCTTCATGGAGAGAGAAGTTATGGAGCGGACAAGGTTGCGTCTACAGACAGACAGACGGACGGACAGGGTGAAACCAGTAGACCCCACTAAACTTTGTTTAGCGGGGTATAAATATTCATTGTATGCTCACATGTACCTCGTTAGTCATTTCAAATGTTCCCCATTGTATTCCTATTGATTGTTCCGATTTTATATCTTTGTGGATTTGAACTGCTTCTTCTGGATCAATGCACTGATATTGCATCAACCACCTGAAATTGACAACGCTTTTCAGACTAGCAAGCTAAAACTACTTAAACGTACAAGGTAAAACAACAGAAAATGACACAGTAAACTGGCACTTATATTTCTTTTTTTTTAAATTATTTTCACAATCGAGTGTTTTAATCTCTTTATAGAAATAAATGTACAAAGTTCCCTTTTAATACTTACACATGAGTGCAGATAAAATAAAATTTGTCACACAAAAAAAAATACAATGATGTCGATAACACCAACAGTTGCATGATATCATTTTGTAAATAAACAAACACAGCAATGAGCATTGATTCTTGGCGGATTTCAACACATAAAATGTCATGGAATGCAAGAAAAAGAATAAGTCGGTTCAGATAGGAAAATGTCCACCATTGCATGGTATAATTGTTTAAATTGGAGTCTCGACAGAGCCTCGGTTCTGATAACACAAATACCTTGTGTTCAAATTCCTCAACGAATACACATGAAATATTCTTCTAAGCATCTCATGGGTAGCTTAAAGCTATAGACGCTATACAAAAACTGATATTAACTCATGAATATGAATGTCACGGGTGAAGTAGTTTCAATTCGATGAACGGTCAAAAAGTCTGTATACGAGTATAAGCCAGAAATCGATGCGAAAGTCCACACTCTATTGTACCTATACCTTTAGGATGTCCTATTGGTTTTATGGCGGAAGGACTATAATCCTTAGAACTACACACACATGTAAACTATCACATTTTATCTGGCCTTCGTACAGGTAACATCGGCTTCCAAATATATTTTACAAACAAGAGGTCAATGACCTTGAAACTCTACTGACATGATCTGATATATAGATCTGCATTCCTGTGAAGTTTCATGAAAATCCTTCAAGTAGTTTCAAGGTAGTCTTTACAAGTTTTTACTATATAACTCTATGTAAACAAAGATGGCCACTGGCAGCCATGTTTGATGTCAATCAAAATGATTTTCAACAAAGACCAACATCATGTCAAGCTGATCATTTTGGAAAAAGTCCCATATCAATATCACTAGCAGTTTTCAAGAAGTAGCCGCTACAAACTTGTTTTTTAAAAATCTATTTTTAGCCGTAGTGGCCATCTTGAATTTCCGGATGACCTAAAATTTTGCTAGGATCAACTAGACATCAAGAGGAACTTTCCGTTGAAGTTTCATGAAAATCCATCAAGTCGTTTCAAAAGTAAGTCGGTACTAGTTTTTATTATAGAAATATATGTAAACAAAGATGGCCGCTGGCATCCATGTTTAATGTCGAATCAAAATGATTTTCAACAATCACCAACAGCATGCCATGCTGATCATTTAAGAAAAAGTCCCATGTTAATATCACTTATAGTTTTCATGAAGTAGTTGCTGCAAGCTTGTTTTTTAAAAAAATCTTTTAAGCCGTGGCGGCCATGTTGAATTTCCGGCCGACCTGATATTTTGATAGGATCAACTGGATATCAAGAGCAACATTCCAGTGAAGTTTCATAAAAATCAGTCATATAGCTTCAGAGGAGTAGTCGCTACAAGTTTTTACTACGTAACTATAATTATATAAACAAAGATGGTCGTTGACAGCCATGTTGAAGTCGAATTAAATGATTTTCGACAAGGACCAACATCATGCCATGCTGATCATTTTAGAAAAAAGTCCCATATCAATATCACTTATAGTTTTCAAGAAGTAGTCGCTACAAACTGTTTTTTTTAAATCTATTTTTAGCTGTGGCGGTCATCTTGAATTTCCGGCCGACCTGAAACTTTTATAGGATCAACTAGACATCAAGAGCAACATTCCTGTGAAGGTTCATGAAATCCGTCCAGTAGTTTCAGAGGAGTAGTCGCTACAAGGTTTTACTATCTAACTCTATATAAACAAAGCAGCAATGTTTAATGTTGAATCAAAATGATTTTAGGACCAACATCATGTCATGTTGATCATTTTGGAAAAAGTCCCATATCAATGTCACTTATAGTTTTCCAGAAGTAGTCGTTACAATCTTCTTCTTTTTTAAATCTATTTTTAGCCATGGTGGCCATCTTGAATTTCCGGCCGACCTGAAGTTTCGCTAGGATCAATTAGACATCAAGAGCAACATTCCTGTGAAGGTTCATGAAATCCGTCCAGAAGTTTCAGAGGAGTAGTCGCTACAAGGTTTTACCATCTAACTCTATATAAACAAAGCAGCAATGTTTAATGTTGAATCAAAATGATTTTAGGACCAACATCATATCATGCTGATCATTTTGGAAAAAGTCCCATAACAATATCACTTATAGTTTTCCAGAAGTAGTCGCTACAATATTTTTTTTTAATCTATTTTTAGCCGTGGTGGCCATCTTGAATTTCCGGCCGACCTGAAGTTTCGCTAGGATCAATTAGACATCAAGAGCAACATTCCTGTGAAGTTTCACGAACATCTGTCACATAGTTTCAAGGAGTAGTCGCTACAAGCTTGTACTATATGGCTCCTGGCAGCCATGTTTAACGTTGAATCAAAATGATTTTCGAAATGACCAACCTCGTGACATGCTGATCATTTTAGAAAAAGTCTCATATCAATATCATTTTTTTTTATATCTTTTTGTAGTCGTTTTTAGCTCTGATGATCAGAGATCAGCAGAGCTTATGCCGTGGTGCGGCGTCCGTCGTCCGTCCGTCCGTCTGTCCGTCCGTCTGTCCGTTAACTTTTATTTGTAGCGACTACTCCTCTGAAACTACTGGATGGATATTCATAAAACTTTACAGAAATGTTGCCCATGAAGTCTAGTTGATCCTAGCAAAAATTCATGTTGATGTGAAATCCAAGATGGCCGCCAAAGCTAAAAATAGATTTTTTAAATTCAAGTTTGTAGCGACTACTTCTTGAAAACTATAAGTGATATTGATATGGGACTTTTTCTAAAATGATCAGCATGACATGATGTTGGTCCTTGTCGAAAATCGTTTTGATTCTACGTTAAACGTGGCTGCCAGCGGCCATCTTTGTTTACATAGTTATATAGTAAAAACTTGTAGCGACTACTCCTCTGAAACTACTTGGCGGATTTTCATGAAACTTCACAGGAATGTTGCTCTTGATGTCTAAATGATCCTAGCAAAATTTCAGGTCGGCCGGAAATTCAAGATGGCCGCCACGGCTAAAAATAGATTTTTAAAAAATAAGTTTGTAGCGACTACTTCTTGAAAACTATAAGTGATATTGATATGGGACTTTTTCTAAAATGATCAGCATGACATGATGTTGGTCCTTATCAAAAATCGTTTTGATTCGACGTTAAACGTGGCTGCCAGCGGCCATCTTTGTTTACATAGAGTTATATAGTAAAAACTTGTAGCGACTACTTCTCTGAAACTACTTGGCGGATTTTCATGAAACTTTACAGGAATGTTGCTCTTAATGTCTAATTGATCCTAGCAAAATTTCAGATCGGCCAGAATTCAAGATGGCTGCCACAGTTAAAAATAGATTTTTAAAAAATAAGTTTGTAGCGACTACTTCTTGAAAACTATAAGTGATATTGATATGGGACTTTTTCTAAAATGATCAGCATGACATGATGGTTATCCGAGTCGAACATTATTTTGATTCGACATTAAACATGGCTGCCAGTGGCCATCTTTGTTTACATAGAGTTATATAATGAAAACTTGTAGCGACTACTCCTCTGAAACTACTTGACGGATTTTCATGAAACTTCACAGAAATGTTGCTCTTGATGTCTAATTGATCCTAGCAAAATTTCAGGTCGGCGTAAATTCAAGATGGCCGCCATGGCTAAAAATAGATTTTCAAATTACAAGTTTGTAGCGACTACTTCTCGAAAACTATAAGTGATAGTGATATGGGACTTTTTCTAAAGACATGATGTTGGTCCTTGTCGAAAATCGTTTTGATTCAACGTTAAACATGGCTGCCAGCGGCCATCTTTGTTTACATAGAGTTATATAATGAAAACTTGTAGCGACTACTCCTCTGAAACTACTTGACGGATTTTCATGAAACTTCACACGAATGTTGCTCTTGATGTCTAATTGATCCTAGCAAAATTTCAGGTCGGCCGGAAATTCAAGATGGCCGCCACGGCTAAAAATAGATTTTTAAAAAATAAGTTTGTAGCGACTACTTCTTGAAAACTATAAGTGATATTGATATGGGACTTTTTCTAAAATGATCAGCATGCCATGATGGTTATCCGAGTTGAACATTATTTTGATTCGACGTTAAACATGGCTGCCAGTGGCCATCTTTGTTTACATAGAGTTATATAATGAAAACTTGTAGCGACTACTCCTCTGAAAGTACTTGACGGATTTTCATGAAACTTCACATAAATGTTGCTCTTGATGTCTAATTGATCCTAGCAAAATTTCAGGTCGACCGGAAATTCAAGATGGCCGCCACGGCTAAAAATAGATTTTCAAAAATCAAGTTTGTAGTCACTACTTCCTGAAATCAAAATCAATCAGTAGAGCTTCAAGGTCATTGACCTCTTGTTATTATTTCCTGTAAAGTTTCACGAAAATCCTTCAAGTAGTTTCAGAGGAGTAGTCGCTATAAATTTGTATTATATAACTCTATGTAAACAAAGATGGCGACTGGCGGCCATGTATAATGTTGAATCAAATAATTTTTGACAAGGATCAACGTTATGTCATGCTGAAAAAGTCCCATATCAATATCACTTATAGTTTTGGTTTAAACATATTTTATTTCACAAGCTTTTTACAACATATTATTTGTACACAATAGAAGAAAAATGATTAGAACGAAAGTAAGATAAAAGGAATCTTGTTGGTATGTAGTAGCATTTCTAATGCTAAATAATCACACACACACACCCGCACAAACTTATCATACGTTACATTAAAAAATCGAGACTGAAGTTTAGAGACGGTTTCTTAGTTAAGAAGGTCGTTCAAATAGTTTAAGTTATTTTGAATCATAATATATGTTACTGAATATACACCTTTTTCAAGAATTCGCCGTAGCTCAGCGGTAAGCACCTTGGACTTTAAAATTAGAAGGTCGTGTGTTCGACTCACGAAAGAGGCAAACAATTTTTTGTTGTAAATCATAATTCTACCTGTGGAGAGAAACGATGTGCACTGCTCGAAGTCTATAAAGTAAATGATGTCCTGCATTAAACTTGATCGCCTAAATACCCGATTTCGCCATGAGCTGGTGAATATGAAGGTACACATAAAGACACGCCCGCAAAGAAGAAAACTATTTAAATACAGGTTCTGTAGCTTTAAGAGCTAAAATCATGACAATATTAACACTTTATAATATTCGATTATCTACATATTTCAAAATCTTTAGATAACCTCCTTTGGATATAACAGTGTTTCGTAGAGGGAAAAAATATGAAAATGTCAGATAATTGTCATACCTGATTAGTTTTAATTGTGTAAACATTAAAATTTGAATCTTCGATTGTTTATGCTCCATTGATGCAAATAATCGTTTCAGTGCGATCTTGTCATTTAAGAATTGATGTTATTTGTTATTTCCAGCAATGTTTGATAAATATATTAGTAATAGTTTTACAGTACTTATTATAAGTGTTCCCCATACAACTGGTCCAGTCCACTGAACCTAGTTGTGCATTTGACATTGATGTCTAGTTTAGGTATTTTAAACACAGCCTTAGAAGGCATTAGTGTATACAGAAAAAAATATTTGCAAATCGTCTATGGATAATTGTCAGGATTAAGAAACATTTCTTGCGACAGAGCTCATGAAGTGTCGGTCAGTACCTCACATGCCATGGTTTTAAATGTCCCCTAGTGAATGCCTATTGAACACTGAGATTTTACATCAATGCGAATTTGTACTGCCTCTACAGGGCTAACGTGCTTATATTCTAATATCCATCTGTAACAAATTATAGAATATGTTAACACAGTTTTAAATCTGTCTACTTGAAACCCCTTTCAAGGATAATGATCAGGTATTGACAGTGTTTGTTTACCTTAATCAAGTGTACTTTTTTTCAAGTTAAATATTTGTAATATTGTAAGAACTCTTTTATATAAAATCTTAAGCTTTTTCTTTACACATACTCAAAAAATCAAGAGCATTGTTTCACACATTTATATTGAGGTTTACATGCAATAATGGAATACATAATTTGCTTGTTTGTATGGTGTTTTACGTCATTTTCAACACATGTAAGGCAGGCCTGTAAAATTCCACTCGTCCGCTCGTCATGACGAGTGACTTGTCAGGCCGGGCGAGTAGATATTTCCTTCGGGTCGTCCTTGCGGACGAGAGACTTTTGACATTAGTAAAAAAAAAATCGAGTCTCTATTATTTCCTTTTATTCTGGTGAAGAAATTCCACAAAGCGTTTGCCTAAATTAAATAGCCGATAAATTAAACTCAAATACACCGGAAGTAAACATGAAAATATTGGTTACCCATGGTTAATTTGGTGATAGGGTATAAAGCCGAGATTTTCGAAGTTCGTAGACTGTGTCGTGATCGAATTATCCAATACTAAACTAAGTGTTTCTTATCAATATAACACTATAACCGGACCATTATACTTTATATGACGACATTTTCCCGTAAAAATGTCGAAGCAAATAGACGTGTCTATAGAATTTTTTTGGAGGAGAGTTGGTGGAGATAACGAAAAAATACAAATAGAGACAATGAATAGACAATTGTATAAATTAAAACTGCAATAAAAGCAGTATGATAGTACCAAATGCTAGCGTATTTTGCAGGAGAAAAGACTAGAGGATACACAGTTGTATTATCACAGTGATTTACATAAACAGTTGCTTTTGAAATGTTAAAATGGTGTCATATCTTATTGTAAGTGCCTTTCATAATTATGATTTATATGCCTCAGCTTAGCCTTACATTTTTAAATATATTTATTTCATTTCTATGAATGTTAGTATATTGAAATAAATTTAATGAAAATACTAAATGGTCTAATAAATGGTGACAACAGTCTGTATTTTTATATTTTCTGATTATATGCATGCATTCATTCTGTCATTTTTTAAATTTCAATCGACAATTTTTAAAAATTAAAATAGCATTAAATTAAATACAATTTTTTTTTTTGAATATTGTACAGCGTCGCTTGCAATTATAAGTAATTATAAGCACTAAAGCAGAATGCATATGATGTGGACATATTGATACCCTATACATGTAGGTTAATAAAGTATACTTTTTAACTTGATATTGATGTGTATGCAAACGTGCAGTTTTAGCGCCTCCAATTCGTTCAAAAATATCTCGGCAAAAGTCTGGCTAAAGACATTCTAATCTGGCTAAAGAAATTTTTAGGGCTATTGCCAGATTTGGCTAAAGGGTTTAAAATCCTAGCGCTAGCCTAGCTTGTCTAGCACTAGCGGTAAGCAAAAATATGAAGGCGATTCCTGTTCAAATTTAAGGGCGAGTACAAATTTGATAAGGGCAAGTGGATTTTTTTTCACTAGTCCTGCAGGACTAGTTGGCTTTGTCAATGTTTTACAGGCCTGCAAGGTTATATATAACGGTCGATTTTTTAAATTATTTTTGTGGTGGAGGCAGACCACCCACTTTTCCTGGGTAGAACCAGTACTGTACACCTCCCGCCATCCGTAAGAATCGACATTTCCTCAAAACAAATTCATGTGCATTTCATGTGAGGACAAATTTGTTGGTCTTATCTAAGCTGAAACAGAGAACAAAGCCGAAATCAAGGCAGTAATGTACGAGATGAAAAATGGTACAGATAAAATTAAAAGACTTTTCCAAATTTATAACAGTATGACTAATGTGTTTATCCATGAGATTGTTTATAACATTATTATTTTTAACATTTAACATACAAACCTTGGTTCATAAGCCCCAATTGTTATTGCTGCAACGGAGAAGGGTCCATATTTTTCACCAATATGTTTAAACAATGGCTCATAATAACCTGTGTCGCCGGCGAAGTAGTAGCTGTGATTTGGTCCTTTTATAGCCCAGCTACACCATAGACACTGAAATGATATAGCACGAAGACATGATAATACAATTCAAAGATTACAGAGAATCATAGCATGCTATTGTTATGCACGCAACTGTCTAAAATATATACAGAGCTGTAGATAAGTTTTCACTGCTCTAAGTATCTACTCTGACATCAGATTCAAAATGGCGTGTATGAATATATTTTAAAAGAAACAACTATTCTGATTAAATGGAAGTTAAGTAACAACAAAAGAAACATTGTATTAGAACAATTTTCATCAAGTAAATATACAATAAAATGTTCAACAGGACTATACATACAAATATAATACTCATGCTTTTTAAAAGTTATGAGTTTGTGTAGTAAAGTTGATGAGTTATGATAATCACAATTATTAAAAAAAAAAAGAGGGATTTTGTAAAAAAAAGAAAATAAGTATGAGTAAAATACTAAAAAGCTCAATTTATCTACAGATCTGTACGTAACCTGTTTTTTGTTCCCATAGTGGTGGAAGAATTCTTTGCCAACATCTATTAAACTATCAGATTGCCAAATAATACCTTAGGCTTCAAAATGCACTGGTTCCCAACAGTTCAGGATGTGAATGATGATTCCCCATATGCCTCTATGGCAAGGAATATGTAATCAAATGACAATAATTAACACCTAGTCATTTTCAAATTTCGTTTAGAACCTGCACAATAAATTGTGTTATAGATTGACTACAATTCCTTTTAAAGGACACATGGCAATATTGATTAAAAATGTGTGGCATCATGTTAGTTTTTCTGCATAACTTGCATTTGTTCTATCATTATTATTAATTATAAGAGTTTTACAAAGCAAATTGTTTTGCATATTACTAACTCTTGTTTACATTTCACCAAAAATAAACCTAGAAGAAATTGAATAACAAAGAAATGTTAAAACGCAAAATTTATTTAAATATATATATACAAGCAGATTTAAAGTCAAAATGATACTGGATTAATAAATCGAGAGGCTAATTGCAATGCTTGATAAAGGCTTCAAGACTGCCATGTGTCCCTTCATACTTGCCCTATGTTGTTAGAAGTATCAAGTTTCGGTTCAACCATGAATTCCTGTAAAAGCTATTGACCCGAATTGATCGTCCAATTTTCAAAGGGCCACCAAGGCCACTTCTAAGTCTCTAAAAGTACTCAGCCGAATTCATTTCAAGTTGGTTAAGTTTTATAAACTTGATTTTTGTTTTAAGCTCTACTGGCCCAGACAAGACATTCAAGAGATATAGAGCTATAATTACAGCTTACACGCTGAATTTTACATGAAATAAGGGTTTCATGGGAGCCCAGGGATTACAGGAACCAAAATTACTTATGCAGCCCTTTATATAACCAAGGAAGAAAGCTCAAATTTGCCCCAATGTGGTTGAGCTAGAAGGTATGTATGAGATATAGATCTGAAAACACAGTTTACCCGCTAAACTTGAAGTGGAGTGGGACGTTGACGCTGGTGTATTACATAAGCTTGTTTATTCTTTGAACATTAGCAGTTAAGCTAAATAGGAATTAAACTGCATTGTTATTTAACTGCTCATCAATACATTACTTTAGGTGATTTTGAGACAATAATAGACTCTGATACATGGGACCACCAGGTTTCAGGGCTTTACCTTTACTGTGTTTAAGTAGGCATATGATTTCTCGTTCTTGCTTTGTTGTATTGGAGACTGCAACAAGTACTGCAACAAGTACAGCAACAAGTAGCCGGTCAGCTAACAAAAATTGGAGTGTTAATCACCCGCCTACCAGTTATGAAGGAAATCCCTGCCAATTTACGTCCTCATCCAACTGACCATACTAAAGGAAGTCTCAACCACGGACACACCAAATAACCCAGTGTTGTGTTGTGCGGTTCGAATCCGTGATCTGTAGACCTTTGGATTCAGTCAACTCTGTTATCCACTGGGCCATTGCTGATTGCCATTGCATATTTAAGCGTGCGTCTGGCCTTTGGCTGAAAGTTGTAACTAACTATGTTTTACTGTTTAAATCTATGTGATGGTCTGAAATCAAATTCAGATGCAATATAATATTTATTATTTAGTTTAAAGATACTGCAGACAACATCATTACCGTGTTTATGTCAAATGGTCCCCGTTGGCACCAGTGTTGAGCTGGAGTACAGATAAATGTAAACTGCTTCCTATTCACTGTAATTGTTTCCTCTTCCCACCATGAGAGCTCTGTGACGCTGTCTGCCCGAACATTGTGCCTTATGAACCATTCTTTGGTATTCGAAGCTACAAACCATTTAACATCTGGAAACATTTCATTAATTTCTTTGACTGATTTATTGTCTAGATGGTCATAATGATCATGACTGATTATAACAGCATCTAATTTGGGAATATCTTTAATTCTACAGGCTGCACTGCGATAACGCTTGTGTCCTAATTTGCTGCCTAGCCAGCTGAATCCAGGTATGCTGTCTAGCCAGCTGGATCCAACTGGGCTACATACTTCACTGAAAACTGGGTCAGAGAGTATGCAGATACCGTCAAACTGGACCAGAACTGTCGCATGACCAATCCAGGTTACTTGGATTTTATCGCCAACGGGTTCTTTTAATTTGTTGAAGTCTACTTGAAGGATTGGCAAAACCTTGTTTAATGCCTGAAATAAGTAAACGCATAAATAGTTTAATAGACTATGTTACATAGAGTTCTGTACTTGTACATGGCATGCTATTTATTGATACTGAATACAGGTGTGAGGTGTCAGATGTGAGGTTTGGTTCCAATCTGTCCAGTGATTAAACAGATTATTAGTTAGTGTTTTTTCCCCAATATATAAGTGGTACCGATAAAAGAACACATTCCGAATTGCAAAACGTATATATTTTCCCCAATTCTGAGGTAAAATATTCTCATTTGAAAGCTTCTTAAATTTTGAAAGAACTAGAACTATCACTGAAGGAGATGAATACCCCTGCTTTTTTGATAGAGCCGATGAGATGGCAAAATCAAGAATAATAAATGTCTAAAATATTTGTTATTTTTTTAATTTGAAAAACGTTTTAAGTAAAACAAAGATCCATAATTCTGTAAAATAATTGCAGAATCGAAAAACATTGATGCAGAGACACATCATATCATCACGTGTGAACTGTATGTCAAGAAGTGTAATAACAATTCATGAAAATGTTTGAAGTGAAAGCCAAGTGAAGTATATTATAGGGTGAACAAGTCAAACAAAGGGGCATACTTTGTAATAAATTAGGCTTCAACAATGTGTGATGTAGAGGGACATAAGGTCATCAGTTGTTATGTGTAAATGAAGTTTGTGAACAATTAATTTGAAGTTGTTTGAGAAACAAGAGATCAATGACCTTGAGACTCTACTGATAGGTTTTCATCATTCCTGTGAAGTTTCATGAAAATCTATCAAGTAATTTCAGGAGTAGTCGCTACAAGTCTTTTTACTATATAACTCTATTTTAACAAAGATGGCCGCAGCAGCCATATTTAATGTCGAATCAATTTAATTTCAACAAGGACATATACCCAGCCAGGGGTTCAGGAGAACTAGCCCGGAAAAAAATTGTGGCATCAAAATCCTTTAAAGGGCCATAACTCTGCCAAATATAAACCAGAACGCGACAATGACATGCACAACTCGGTTTGGTGCTGATCATCCCTGAAAAGTTTCATTGAAATCTGGCGAGGGGTTCAGGAGAAGTAGATCAGACAAAGTTTATGTATTAAGACCTTTAAAAAGGCCATAATTCTGCCAAAAATCATTCAACCGGAACACGGCAAAGATTTGCACAACTAGATATAGAAGTGATTGTTCTTAAAATATTTCGTTTAAAAACGGCCAGGGGTTCAAGAGAACTAGTCGGAACAAAGTTTGTGCATTAAAACCTTTGAAGGGCCATAACTCCGCAAAAAATCATTCAACCGGAACACGGCGATGATTTGCACAAGTAGACATAGAATTGATCATCCCTAAAAAGTTTTGTTTAATCCGGCCTGGGGTTCAGGAGAACTAGTCAGAACAAAGTTTGTGTATTAAAACCTTTAAAGGGCTATAACTCTGCCAAAATCATTCAACCGGAACACGGTGACTATTTACAACTAGGCTTGGTACTGATCATCCCTGCAAAGTTTCAATGAAATCCGTCCAAATGAAAGCCCTTTCGTCTTAATGAGGCTAAGATATAGCATATTTCAGAAAATCAAGGGCCATGACTCCGATGTAAATGGTCCAATCTGGATGGTTTCCGAATTTATCCGAGCTTTCATTGATATTAACAATCTGGTAAAATTTCGTAAAGATCGGATGAAAGATAAAGGCCCTATCGTCTTAACGAGGCAAAATATAGGATTTTTAACTAAATCAAGGGCCACAACTCCACTGTTATTTGTCCGATCTGGCTGGTTTTCGAACTTGTTTGAGCTATTATTAATAAAAACAATCTGGTAAAGTTTCGTAAAGATCGGATGAAAGATGAAGGCCCTATCGAATTAACAACGCAAAATATAGCATTTTTAACTAAATCAAAGGCCATAACTCCACTGTTACTGATTCGATCTGGCTGGTTTTCGAATTTTCCGAGCTTTTATTGATATTAACAATCTGGTAAAGTTGTGTTACGATCGGATGAAAAATGAAGGCCCTATCGTCTTAACTAGGCAAAATATAGCGTTTTTTTAAACTAAATCAAGGGCCATAACTCCGCTGTGACTGGTCCGATCTAGCTGGTTTTCGAACTTATCCGAGCTGTCATTGATATTAACAATATGTGCAAGTTTGGTAAAGATCAAATAAAAATGAAGGTGCTAGAGTGTTCACAAGGCAGAAAATGTCATTTTTCAGAAAAAAACAAGGGCCATAACTCTGGTGTTACTGACCCAATTTAACTGTTTTTCAAACCTGTCTGAGCTCATATTAATATCACTTATAGTTTTCAAGAAGTAGTCGCTACAAATTTGTTTTTTAAAAATCTATTTTTAACTTTAGTGGCCATCTTGAATTTCCGGCTGACCTGAAATTTTGCTAGGATCAACAAGATATCAAGATCAACATTCCTGTGAAGTTTCATGAAAATCCACTTTTCCCAGTACTACAAACAAAGGCGAAAGCACCAATATATTTATAGTTCACACACCCTGTCATTTGCTACTTTCAAACCAGATTGCTTTAAAAATAGAACAATAAATAACCATTTGAGTTTGTGACTTTATCCATCAAATTATGTGGTAAATCGTAATCAATTTGGTAATCTTCATGCAAAAAATCTACATGGAAAGTGTGTTAGGGGTATAGAATTACTTGGGTTAAAGCGTAAATTTTAAAATGAAAGGAAAATGTGTATTTAGTTTCTGATTTAGAGTTAACTCTTTTAGTTGTAATGGCAGCAAAATTTATTGTCCTATAACTTTGAATTTTTTCAAGAAACTAAACCATCAAATAACGACAAAATTACACTATAAAACCGTTTATCAAATCTCTATCCATGTTTTCAAGTCATATAATAAAGTATATGTGCCGATTAAAAGTATAGGATTTTTCACGTGTTCTTAAAATACACGTGATTGAATGTAAGGAAAATGAATTATGCGGTGGTAACTCTTAATTCAACGCTCCAGTTTTGGGGTTAGGCCTGGCTGTTTAAAGCCGTTTAATATTTTGCTGATAGAGTTTGGATTCTCAAAATATGTCAGTTATTTATATATACCTCGTCGTCAGGAGGTTTAGAAACGGTGGATATCTGTTGTAAAATTATTTAGCTGTTTTTGGCAGGATTGCTACTTTAATAGGGTATTTTACACCAATATTTACATGATTTGATTTTATCCCTATAAGTGCCAAACTTTAACATGTTAACTTATTTGACGATTACATCAATGATGATCAATTTTTTGTTTCAAAAACACGATTCATCATGCGGTCAGTAAAGAATCATCTGAGAGGTGTTACACTTAGTGATACATTTTGCATGGAACAATGCACCAGATCATCTCACCGCTGCATTAATGTATGTTGATATGATATATCTCAACCCTGGAATTTGTTTAAATAATCTAAAATACATGAGCAGAGGAAATTGAATTAAACAAACAAATGGTTCTTTACTACCGATGATTCTATACACCCCAATGCACTGCAGTTCATGTCTTCTGATGTAGCGCTGGCCCGGCGCAGTCTGTAGCGCGGCGGATTTGTAACTGGAGGCCCCGGGTTCAATCTTCCGTGGTGCCACTGAGTTTCGTCGGTGTGTTCTTGGGCAAGACACTTTCCCTTAGCCTCGTCCGTCGGATGGAGACGTAAACCGGGTGGTCCCGTGTATCGGTCTTTCCTCCGAGCATGTTAAAGAACCATAGGAATCTATTCGATAATAAGAGTAGGGCATGGTTCCCGGATTCCGCTCCCTCTGTGTTGACGAAACATCATTCAATTTAATTCAATAATAGGCCGTGTGCTGTAACCCAAATTTTGACATATTGGTACCACTCAAGCTGGCAAATTCTAATATGCATTTTCGGAAAGGTCAATGTCTTACGCTTCTTTTAAGCCAGGATATTATTTTTAGTTCGGTAGCTTAAGTGTGTAAAACTATTGTTTTATAAAGGGAGGTAATTTTTAAGAAAATGTTCTAAATTGATATAAAAATAGATGTATGGCATGGATTAACTCCACTAAATTTGTTTTTGTGTATTTGATTGCGTTCAAAATGGTTACGTAAGTCATGTAAACATATAACAGTTAATAGTTCAACCCTTAAAAACGTATAAACACATATGAAGCAAACATTCAACCATTTTAATCATTACACGCACATTCTATCGAAAGAAGGTAAAGATAACCAAACAAATTAGAATACATTTATACTTTTTAAGCAAATTACATGTTAATATAGTTTTTTAGATTCTGCATATACGAAACAATACGAAATAATATAAACGTCTGACCTCTCTATAATAAATGTGTTGCTATAAAAGTAGATAATAAAGTACACTTTTAAGATTTTAATTAGAAAAATTAAGCTAAGATTAAAAAATAATTCATATGTACAACATGTGACCTCTGAGTAGGGGCGAAATTTAACACCAGAATCACCATTTGAACAAACATAGTAGAGGGCCATAAGCTTATGGTAAATGCAAAATATTAAAGGAATTTAACGACACAGTAAAACAAGCTCTGTTATTGAGAGTTCTGAAAAACTTGACAAAACGTGAAATAATTATCCAAATCGGATGATAAACAAAAAGTATATGACCATTTGAAGGTTGTTTTAAAAAGGAGTAGGGGAGCCACCATTTTTAGAACTATAATGTCATAGTTCCAAATTACCATATATGGAATATTGATAAATATCATTTAAAGTAAAGAATATCAAGGCAAATGAATGCAAAATCCTTTACTGGTCATATTATTATTGTCATCAAAAGTATACATATGTTTCATACAATTATTGTCATTTTTCTCTATAATTCAGTAAATTTTCATATTTATAGATATTCCATATATGGTCATTGAGAACTGTGATGTCATAGCTCTCAAAATGGCGGTTTCCATATCCGTTTCAATAGAAGCTTCAAATGATCATATATTCTGTTTTTATCATCCAATTTAGATAGTTCTTTCATGAAGTTTTTCAAACCTCTCAATATTAATGATGGCTGTGTCGCTACATACTCTTTTAACCACTGGCTCTTGTAGTTTCAGAGTAGAAGACCATATGCTTATACTACATGAACTATATGACAGCTCTGTGCCTTTTAGTTTCAAAGAAGAAGCTTTTTTAAGTTGTTTCCTATTTGAGTATATGTAAAACATGCAACCTCTCTATATACAAACTGTCCATTATCATACTCTTTTTTTGAATCCTCGGGCACGGCCAATTTTGACTTCAGAGACATCATTTTAACAAAACTGATAGAAGCGAGGTTGGAGAACATTAGTAAAGAAAAACTCTAAATCGGTTCAGTGGTTCTTAAGAAGATTTTTCTAAGGTTTCGACCTTTTATGGTAATGGCAGCAATCGTGGATGTCACGCTAACCTAATTTTAATAAATTCGAAAAAGAAATTGACTGCAAGAGATCATCCATGTGAAGTTTGGTCAAAATTGACCAAGCGGTTACTGAGAAGATTTGAAGCAATTGTTGACGAACGGGCGGACAGACAGACAAAAATCGATCACAATAACTCACGCGAGCCTTCAGAGTTTAAAAAACATAAACTGTTCCAATCATTTCTTCATAAACATGAGATAATATGCTAGCATTCCAGAGCCGCATTCGACTATTTCCGTGTTAATCCCGAAGAGATAGCTCAGACATGCTCAGAATACTTAAAATGCCTAAGGGTAGTCTGAGAATTTCGCCGTTGAAAAAGAGAACAAAATCTATTCGGGACTTGAATTGCCCATCCGCAAAGGTATATTCTCCTCGCTTATTCGTGGATCGTCCGCGCCAAACTTCCGCCAAATCTAAAGTAGGTTTGCCAACTTACATTTGATCGCGTTTTCTGTCAATCAGCCGATTACGGGCGCAGTTATAATCTCCACCAATTTAATTCGGCAGGCAGTATTGACTTATTATATTTTTTACATAAAGGCAGAATGCTTTCTATCTTTCCTATTGTTAGGTGCATATACATTAATTACTTGTAATTTCTTACGGGCAGTTATTTTCCAGTCCAACATAAAACGATAAAAAAAAGATCGTTGTCATTTTCTACAATATCTGTAATTGTCAATGTTAATTATTGAACAGAACAGAACAGAACATATTCTTTATTCACTTTATTAATAAACTAGCGACATTCGATGAGTTGTTGCCATTGTTCAAGAACGTATTCTCTTCTCCTAGATTACACCATAGATTCCACTCAACATTTTCTTTACACTGGGTTTCTGAATTAAAATAGTATCAACGTTTTTTATGTTTCTTGTCTAACCATTAAAAAATAAGTCTTGTTTTGGGTATCCCTTAGATAACAAAAATTGAAGATATACACTAGGTCGCTTATCCTCAACATATGTTTGTGGATGCGACTTTGCATGTGTTTATTTTTCCTTTTTTTCTTATTTGTTGAATTTTACTGCTTAAAGTGATCGATGTTTTCCCCCTTCATGTATATTTAAAGACATTTATTTTCTTGTTTTTCGTTTACAGATGTTTTTGGAAGCGTCTGTTTTCCTTGTTCCGATGCTGGTTTGTCTCTTTTCAGTTCCTGCGCTGGTGATATGTTCCTATTTTGCTGTTTAGGAAAATGTTGTCCTCTTGCCTTATATTTACGGCCAATGTGTACGCGTTCTTCCTGCATATGTATATTTGGTTGTGCCTGTTTCTCTTGTTCAGGTGCAGTTGATTCAGTAATCTGTTCGGTGAATGTGTTTCTGTTCAGTTCTGGTGCGGGCTTTTCTATGTTTAGTTTATTTTCAGGTATGTTTGCTTGCAGACCCTGTCCGTGTGTTTCTGTTGCTTTGTAAGGCTTAGGATAATGTTGTATTGCTCATATCCAAACGGATGATATGTTTCGTCCATGAACGGAGGTAAGTCCCTTTTCTCACCAGCGATCAATGTTTCTCCGTTAAGCTCAATTCTGGAGCAGGTGTTTCTGTTTTCAATGCTGGTGATTGAGTTTCTGTTGGCTGTCCTGGCGCATGTATTCCTGTTGAATGTACTGGTGCAGGTGTTCCTGTTGGCTGTAATGGTGCATGTGTTCCTAAGGACTGTACTGGTACATGTGTTCCATTTGACTTTACTGGTGCATGTTTTCCTATAGACTGTACTGGCGCATGTGTTCCTGTTGGCTGTACTGGTGCATGTGTTCCTGTTAACTGTACTGGTGCATGTGTTCCTGTTGGCTGTACTGCTGCATGTGTTCCTGTTGGTTGTTCTGGTACAGGTGTTCCTGTTGGTTGTACTGGTACAGTTGTTCCTGTTGGCTGCACTGGTACACGTGTTCCTGTTGGCTGTACTAATGCATGTGTTCCTGTTGACTGTACTGGTGCATGTGTTGCTG
This sequence comes from Cyrtodaria siliqua, assembly GCA_037043455.1. Classification (NCBI taxonomy): domain Eukaryota; kingdom Metazoa; phylum Mollusca; class Bivalvia; order Adapedonta; family Hiatellidae; genus Cyrtodaria; species Cyrtodaria siliqua. The sequence continues at coordinate 30,575 of JAWPHD010005716.1, read as the reverse complement.
TTGACTGTACTGGTCCATGTGTTCCTGTTGACTGTACCGGTGCATGCGTTTCTTTTGGCTGTACTTGTACAGGTGGTCCTACTTGCAGTACTGGTGCAGGTGTTTCTGTTGCCTGTACAGGATGATATAGTTTATCCATGAACGGAGGCGTTTCCCTCTCCTCACCAACGACCCATGCTTCTCCGAGACACAAACTGGTAAACTTTGATGTATCCAATCCTGCCTTCAGCATTTCCTTCTCCAGCTTTTTCGGTGGTTCAATGTAAAACTGAAATATATGTGTGCTTGTTGTTTATTAAGAGTTGGTTTACTATTTATAACAGAGTGAGTATTAAACTAAGCGAAACATGTAGCTACTACAGGAGAGTAAGCAAATAATCTTCAACAATTATTCTGATATCAATAACCACTAATATTTATAGAAGTCTGTACACAGACATTCAACGTGTCTGCACTTAACATTCAAGGGACATGAAGAAAAGTTGGACCTATCTGAATTTCAAATAAGAAGATATTGGATTTCTGCAATATTGTTCACTCCATCCACCAATTTGTTATGAATTGATCATTGTGTGCCTTTAATAATTCAAACATTTAATGCAATTACATAATTAAACCCACTTTATCAAACAGTTCCTTCGTCAGATTGAGGCCTCATTTTGTAAAATATAGTAATACATCCGGATCATTTCATTCACGAAAGAATGTTTTCTCTTACATGGGTAAGTTTACCACACTCAATTATAATTAACAAGCATTTTACAAACAATGTGTTTTATTAGTGTCACGTGTTCAAATCATCTTAGTAGTTATCCTTTTTTTTTATTTCAAACTCAACTTCGACGAATCTTACATTTAACTGAACTTGCCTTTTGCATGTTTGGCGCATCAATTAGAGTAACAAAAGCATCACCTAACGGGGCCTTATGCGTCCGTTTCCTTCATGTTATTATGTTAGTTTAGGTAACGTATTTATTTTACAACAATATTAAAACAAGCCTATAGCTTATACCAGTCACTCGCATTGGATTATTGTAGTTATTATTTTAAAAGAATTTCCTAGGTGTGAGGTTAACCTTGACTTCATGTTGGTGAGTGTTACGGGCTTGTGACCTTGACCTTTGACCTTTTGACCCCAAAAACAATAAGGTTCTTCCTTTCAGTAAGAGCAATGCACTTTCGTGAGTACAAATGTTATAAAGTTATTCATCAAAATGCGTATTTCCATATAAGGTCATGGCGACCTTGAGCTTTTACCTACTAACAGTAAAAACAATAGGGTTCCTCCCCTCACCTAGGACAATATACCTATGAAGTTTCATGACTGTGGGTGTTATGGTTCGAAGTGATTATCCAGAATGCATATTTCGGTATAAAGTCATGGTGATCTTGACGTTTGACCTACTGACACAATAGAGTTCCTCCTCTCACCTAGTGCAATGTACCTATAACAGTTTATGAGTGTAGGTGTTACGGTTTAATGTTTTTGTGCGGGATGTATATTTCCATGTAAGGTCACTGTGACCTTTGACCTACTGATCCCAAAATTAATAGAGTTCCTCCTCTCACCTAGGGCAATGTATCTGTGAGTGTAGTTGTCATGGTTTTGAAGTTATTGTGTGTAATGTATATTTCCATAAAATGTTACTGTGATCTTGACCTTTTGGCCTACTGGCCCCAAAAGCAATAGGCTTTCTCCTCTCACCTAAGGCAATGTACCTGAAGTGAAGTGTTATAAGTGTAGATGTTATGGTTCTGAAGTTATTGTGCGTAATGAATATTTCCATATAAGGTCACCTTGACCTTTGATCAAATGACCCCAAAAGTAATAGAGTTCCTGCTTTCAAAACGGGCGATGAACCTGTTAAGTTTCCTGAGTGTAGGTGTTACGATTTTGAAGCTATCATGCGGAATTCGTATTTCCATATAAGGTCACTGTAACCTTGACCTTTGACCTATCGATCAAAAAAAAAATAATGTTCCTGCTTTCAACAAGTGTGATTAACCTATAAAGTTTCATGAATATAGGTGTTATGGTTTGAAGCTATCATGCGGAATTCATATAAGGTTATTGTGTGTAATTTTCATATAAGGTCACCGTGACCTTGACCTTCGACCTACTGACCCCAAACACAATAGGATTTTTCCTTTCACCAAGGGCAAGGTATGTATGAAATTTTAAGGGTTTAGTTGTTTCAATTTTGAAGTTATTATGAGGAAAACGTTTTTCTATATAAGGTGATGGTGACCTTGACCTTTGACCTAACTGACCCCAAAAGCAATAGCGTTTCTCCTCTCATCAAGAACAATGTACGGTTTTAAGTTACTGTGTGAAATGCGTATTTCATATAAGATGAATTTGACCTTTGACCTACTGGTCCCAAAAACAATAGAATTTCTCCTCTCACCTATGGCAATTTATCTACGAAGTTTCAAGAGGGTGGGTCTCATACTTTTTAAGTTATCATGCGGAATGCGAATTGTTTACGGACGGACGGACGGACGGACAAAATTCGTCGGGCTTATACAAAATATTCAAAATAAATATTAGGGATCAAACTTGCTTATATTGTAAATAAAAAGGTAAAATTACATCTTAAATAGAAGAAGTAAAATTGAGACACACGCTGGCATTCGACTTAAGTGGAATTTTGATGTACTAAAATGTCTAAGTAAAATAGAACTATCACTGAAGGTGATGAATACGCCCGTTTATATTCTAAATCAAACAAAAGTCCATAGTTCTGTAATAAATGTTTGAGATATGCAAGCACTAAAAAGTATGTTACGGGACGCGATGCGACGGGACAAAAATGTGACGGGACGCGACGAGACGTTAAGGGCAACGTGATTCCTATATTGCCCCTACTTCACTTTGCGAAAGCGGGGTATAATAAGTACAGATTGTAAATACTGATTTGGATTTTAAATGTATTCACACAAGTACCTCATTAGTAAGTTCAAATGTTCCCCAGTGTATTCCTATTGATTGTTCTGATTTTATATCTTTGTGAATTTTAACTGCTTCTTCTGGATCAATGTGTTGATATTGCATCATCCATCTGAAATTTACATATATTTGAAGACAAACAAGTTAAAACTAAAGTGCCGGGTATACCAACAAAACATGGTACAGCAAACTGTCAGTTATATTTCTTCGACTGTTTCATCTTTTGAATTTATTTTCACAATCAACCGTTTGAATCTCTTGTTAGAAAGAGCATATTATTCTGAATAAAACCTTTTAACTCTGATATAACATGTCACAAAAACAAGAAATAAAACAGTCGAAAGCATGTTAACCGTGGAAGCTTTGGCATGTTCTGTGTCTACATAAAGGTTGAGTCTCAAGAAAATATTATACCAAGCCTGATGCATATTTTTGTCATGTCTTGCCAAGAGGGATCATCTGGATGTTAAACATTGACTGCATATTGTATTATAAGAATCCATCATGAGTATCCATGTGAGATAGGGAAATCTTACCCAAGGAGTCAAAATGGCAATCAGGGACAAGGCTATGCCAAGTTCCTGGTTGCAATTATGATCCCGATTCACTATCTCACACTGATAAACGCATGATGGATTATTTTTCTCCGATAACGCCTTTCTTACAGACATAAAGCAATTTCAGTGACTGTATTTTATTTAACGCTAGCATAAGTTGACGTCAACGTGACGTCAGATGAATTCAACATGAAGTCATGATGTCTTGTGTAAGAGTATGAGGAAAACACCTATGTAATATGACTAAAATGGCAGATATATCCATGTCTTACGTAAGTCGATTACACAATCACAAAGTTGATTGCTGGTAGAGACAACGCTAAAAAGATCCAACCCCCGGTATAACTGTTTTAATCGGAATCTCGGTAGAGCCTTGGTTCTGATAACACAAATTATACTAACCCTCGGTATAATTGTTTTAATCGGAATCTCGGTAGAGCCTCGGTTCTAATAACACAATTATACTAATCCTCGGTATAACTGTTTTAATCGTAATCTCGGTAGAGCCTCGGTTCTAATAACACAATTATACTAACCCTCGGTATAATTGTTTTAATCGGAATCTCGGTAGAGCCTCGGTTCTGATAACACAAATTATACTAACCCTCGGAATAACTGTTTTAATCGGAATCTCGGTAGAGCCTCGGTTCTGATAACACAATTATACTAACTCGGTTCTGATAACACAATTATACTAACCCTCGGTATAACTGTTTTAATCGGAATCTCGGTAGAGCCTCGGTTCTGATAACACAATTATACTAACCCTCGGTATAACTGTTTAAATCGGAATCTCGGTAGAGCCTCGGTTCTGATAACACAATTATACTAACCCTCGGTATAACTGTTTTAATCGTAATCTCGGTAGAGCATCGGTTCAAATAACACAATTATACCTAAATTCGGATTTTCGCTAAATACCCACGAACGATTCTTATGCATCTCATGGGTTGCTTAAGAGCTTTAAACACGACACTATTAACACTTGCAAATATTCAATTATAAATTTCAAAACTTCAGATAGCTGGGCTCCTTTGCACATTAAAATGTTGGGGGAAAATTGAATGTTAATGCTCAATTTATGCAAATAAGCTTTTCAGTACAATTTTGTAATTTAAGAATTGATGGGATTTATTTGTTCCAGCGATGTCTAGATAAAAACATTAGTAATAGTTTTATATTACATAAGTTTTGAATTTTCAACATTCCCATTGACAATTTGTCTGAACACAGTTGTGCATTTGACACTGATGTCTAGCATTTTAAAAACAGCCTGGGAAGGCGTAAGTGTCTACAAAAAAAATCACACCTCTTCTATGGCTACTTATCATATCAGAATTAAGAAACATTTTCTTGCGACATAACTGCTACATTAAGAGTGTAAGTGAGTACCTCACATGCAATGGTTTTAAATGTCCCCCAGCGAATGCCTACTAAACACTGAGATTTTACATCAATGTGAATTTGTACTGCCTCTACAGGGCTAACACATTGATACTCTAATATACATCTGTAATATATATAATACATTTAAACATTGAATATGTCTGTTGTCCGTCTGTCAACGCTTTTTAAAACCCTTTCAAGGATGTTATGCAGTGTAACAACATTGTCTAAAGGTATGTTTCGAGTTGATTGTCAGCTATGGACAACAGTGGATGAATATACGCACATCTTCAAATGCATATCTTAATCACTACCGGCATACATCATTAGCAACATATAATGTTCTTGTATATCACGGTTGAAGACAGTTATTAATTGGCTAGTCGAAATATGATTGGAGGACTACTTGTTCATACGTCAAATATTAATGGGTTTACCAAAGGATAAACAATTTGATGAGTTCTTGGGTTAGAGTATGCCACGATTATTAACATGGATGTGTTCTGCACAATGGAATAATGCATGTATAGTGGATACTTTATACTGACAAGGTTAATTACTTATATGTGGCGTTTCTATAAAATAAATGTCATCTGAATGTTTAGCGAGTCTTTTAACCGAGCTGCCTAAGTGACACCACTGTCTTAACTCAGCGATGTAGAGGGAAGTTTCTAATGCAGCGATGTGAGAGAAGGGTATTAACCCGGCCTTATAAGTTACCGACCATTTTAATTTCTGGGGTAGGGGGTGGGGGAAGGGGGTGGGAGGCCCCGGTATTTTTCCTGAAAACTTATTCTGGCCCTTGAATGTTTGAAAAAAAATATCCTGGCTTTGACTTGAAGGAAAAAAAATAAATAGTCCCTCAAATTGTTAAAAAACACAACTAATCCAGCCTTCTCACATTCTTGGAAAAAAACAATCTGACTATGAGTCCAATTAGAGGGAAAAAAATAATCTGGCTCCCTCTTCAGTCTATTTGATAAATGTAGATCTAATTCATCAGGCACTGGATTCAACATGGAAATGTTTAACAACAATCTGGCTACAACCACAACTTCTGCTCAGAAGTGTATCGAAATCTCCAGTTGAAATGAGTTGTAGAATTCATGGTTGTAATAAATGCAATGTACGTAGATCATGGTAGTAATACATGTGGTATACATTAGTCATGGCAGTTATAAATGTGGTATACACTGACAATGCTGGCAGTAAATGGGTTGTATAAAGTATTATAAAGTGATCATGGTAGTAATGAACATGATATGGTTATAATTAATGTGGAATACATAAGTCATGGTTGTAATAAGGCCATTATTGTTTGATAATTCGTTTTATGAATCCTCCTACGACAAAACAAAATTAGGTATTTTATTTTTCCATAGGGAATTTGATAGTTTATTTGTTTACTTTTTTCCGTTCCTCTAACAGCTATTCTCTGTCTTGATGGTTCTTAAAACAAATAATAAAACAATAATGGCCTAAATGAGATATACACTGGTAATGGTAGTATGTAAATATTGCAATCCTGTGAGGGTGACATTGAATATTTGTCAACCCTCTAAGGCTATTTATTGTATTATACTGAAAACTGAACAATTTGTTTGGTTATGCTAAATATTCCTTTGAAATTAAACATGAGAAAATATGGTTACTTCTTTCTGTTCAAAATCACTATTCTCAGCACCTAGACAATTTTTTTAAAAATCATCTTCAGAAAGTTGTGCAAACTGTGTCAGCCATTTTAGTAAATGTTCACTGATGTTCATTTGCTTATGTATACATACACTGTTCAGCATATGACATCCCAATACATAATTATAAACTTGCTTTGACTTCAAAATCCTGAGACAGTAATTATACTGGGGTGACATATTACAAAAGTGGGAAAATAACAGTCTATGGACATTTAACATGGGTGTTTGACATGGGGTATATTATTAATAAATATGGTATCAGTGGTCATGGTAGTAATAAATGTAGTATGCATAGCTCATGGTAGTAATACATGGGGAATTCTGTGGTCATGGTAGTAATGAATGGGGTATTCAGTGGTCATCGTAGTAATAAATGTGCTATTTAGTCTTAGTATTGCTTGTGTTTGTTGCTTCCAAGGGATCCCCATTTATTATTAGTAATGGTAGTACTAAATGTGATATACAGTGGTCATGGTAGTAATACTTGCAATATACAGTCGTCATGGTAGTAGAAAATGAGTTAAACAGTATCCATGATAGTTATACATGTGATGCACTTTGGACATGTTAGTAATCAATATGCAGTGGTAATGGTAGTATTACAATACAAGGGTCCTGGTACTTGTGCGATGGACTTTGTGAATATCATCAACAAGTAAGTGGACTTAAGAAGCAGCTTCAGCCACAAGCAAATATATGCGCTATATGCCAGTGTTAATAAGAATGGTATGGAACATGGTAGTCTTTGCCCAGTACAAGACAATCCCCTACACCACCAAACAAAACATCAAATCAATTCATAATTTAGAAAAGCAAAAGGGGGCTCACATAGAAAGCAGACAAGTTCAACCAAAACTAAATATTAATTAACAGAAGCACATGAAGTTCTATCCACCAAATATGGAAAGATCCATATTAAACAAGAGCTGTCGGAAGGACAGCAGTCTCCACTATTCAAAGTCAATTTTAAACAAGGCCACTGACACTTCTGTCTCACCAACCATGTTGCCAGTTCATTCACAAGGTCAAGTCTTAATTGTGGAGGTTAATAGTTGGTGGTGACGGAGGTGAGGGTGTAGGGGTGCGGGGAGCGGATGGTCAGTAAACATATATACCAAATATCAAAGCAAGACCTTCAATACACCAGAACGAATATGAATTTGAAGAGTGTTGGGAGGGGAAGTGAAGTGTTACTGAATAGGGACAAAACCCAGAAATAATACAGGCTACACATTTTCTTAAATACAATACAAAAAATATTTATCCAGAAAAAGGGTGCTGCCTTGTTGGTTAGAGATTAGATCATGGCGGGGATTTCTTTATTTACACTGTCCTGTTTTAATGGGATGACAGTAGGGTAAGTGTGAGGTTTGGTGCACCCTAGAACCGGTTCAAACCCCCCAGTGGCCTACTTTGCCACTGACCGTTCCAAGGCGGTAGCCCTATTGTCAACCCTTTTTGTGTTTGTGATGTCGTTTGTATTTATTATTGCTTTTGCCTTCTTGTTTGTCTGTTTGCGTGTTTGTTTCTGTGTTTTGTGGTTTACTGTCCTCTGTGTTTTGTGGATATATTTACTTGTATAAAGAAGAAACGTTTTATCCTAAAGACTGGTTAACCAAAACTTACTTATTAATTTACATTGATTAGATTTAAAATAGAAATTATGTTAATACATGTAAAATACTTTTTAGAATGATTAATTTTAATTAACATATTTTCACTAATATTCGCGAATCCACTGTCTCTCGAATTTAAGGTCATATACCACTATTACATTTCCCATAGGCCTTCATTATAGCCTTTTGGCCTACAACACTTATTCTTATAATAACGGATAATAAAATCTAACTTTTTTTAAAGAACTATCTTAGAGACACTCAAAAATGACCAGCAAATTGGGGGTAATGTGATGCTTTCAGCCCCTAATATTTCACTGAAGGTGGCCACCCCCAGAATATATTTTCAGTACAATTGTATCCATTCAAATGCAAATTTCGGTCAAAATATCTTAAATCAACATGTTTTATGATGGAAATATAATATTTTGATGTTTTATGGGGATTTGTTATGATTTGGGTAATTTAATCCAATTCAGAATCTGCCTTACAATCTGACGATATGCCCTAATAGACCCTAAAAATATTCAACCAATCAGAAGCCCCAAATCAATAGTGGTATCGGACCTTAAAAACTCGCGGCGAATTCAAGAACTCGTAGATAATAAACTCGAAAAAGTATCCGAAACCTCAACCATCCGAAATTAGGTAGATTTAAATTGTAATAAGATCGGTAGATATATTTACTTGTATAAAGAAGAAACGTTCTCTTTAGCTGCAACTACTATGGTTGTTCAGTACGATTCTGGATACATCCTGAGATGTTTTATTATTTTGTATGTGTTTCTTTAGTTAGTTTCTCAGGATGTGGACTTTATTGTTAGAGAATTCCTTTTGATGGGATGTAGTTTTGTTTACAATGTCTTGTCTATTTGGGCGCTGAAGACAGGATAATAGCGAGGATTGTGCGCACATAAAATAGATTCAAGCTAACCAGTGGGCCTTATTGCCTAATGACCGTTCCAAGTCGGTTACCCTGTCTTCACCACCCTTTCTGTTGTTTTTTGTCTCTTTTTTTGTATTTTCGAGTCCTTGTTTGCAGTACAGTGCGGACCTACGATGACTTTGCGCTCGGACGCTGTGGTTTCTATAGAACCCTATATCTCATTTTTTTATCCTAAAGACTGGTTAACCAAAACTCACTTATTAATTTACATTGATTTGATTTAAAATAGAAATTATGTAAAATACTTTTCATAATGATTAATTTTAATAGACATGTTGAATCGAGGCTATTGATTGTTTTTAAAGTGCGGAGTCTGCATTTCAAGTAACAGGGTGTACCAATGAACACTTGTGTGGCCTACCATGTGCTTAGTTTATCAAGTACAATCTAACTATAAAGTTTTAAGACAGAGGGTGCAATCCTTTATGAATAATGGATATTTTTTTTAAGTGTTAAAGTTTATGTAAAGGGGTATAAATCTGCACAGGATAATTGATAAGAAAGAACTGTATACAGTTTCATGACTATAGGCCACTATTTTGCCAAGTTATGAGCTATGTAAGGAGGTACACGTTTTATGAAAAGGGGAAAACTCTGAGGAAATGAAAGTCAGAGTTATTGGTCATGGGTAATAATATTCTGTGTGGTAAGATGAATATGTGTGTGAAGTTTTATGAACATAATTTGTGTCAAATTATTTTCAAGTTATGACCAAGTTTAGGTTGCAGGTTAAAGTGTGACGGACGGACGACGGAAGACGAGGACGGACGACGGACAAAATGATCCCTAAGTACTAAGTGCCTGCCATGCTACGCAGTCGACGCAAAAAAACAACACAAAATCTGTTTATTGTACTGGTAATTAGTGTGTTAAACATCAGTCAACGTAACAGTGTTAGAAACCATGTTCAATAATTTCAACAAAACTTTTACAATTATTTCACACATTATATCACTAAGTATAACTAACTGATAGGCTGAATCACAGAGACGTCGCGATGTCCGACATAATGCACCTATACTTTTGTATATATACCGTGTAAGTAATGAACTGTTTATCCGAAATCATCGACCGTTTCAATTTATTTTTAGAACATACTACCATTGAGATTGAGCTCTATTCATGAACACGCGAATAAATCAGAGACCCAGTGATCACGCGGATCTACAGTACAAAAATGTGTAATGTTGTTGTTTTTTTGGCATGAAAACTTAAAAACAAATTTATGTGAATTTGAGGTGAGGACGCATCGGTCGGTACTATCTAAGCTAAAATAGCAGACATGGCAGAATCAAGGTTATCATGTATCACTGAAAACACATGTGATGCAAAAAAGTAAAATTCATAAAAGCATGATTAATGTGTTGATCCAACATGCTTCTTATAACATTATTGTTTTTAAATTATAATATACTAACCTTGGTTCATAAGCCCCAATTGGTATCGCTGCAATGGAGAAGGGTCCATATTGTTCACCAATTGTTTTAAACAATTTCTCATAATAACCGGTGTCGCCGGCAAAAAAGTAATTGTGAGTGGGTCCTTTAATAGCCCAGCTACACCATAGACACTGAAAATATATATCAAGAAAACATGATAGTACAATTCCAATGCTACTGAGATCAATCAAATATGTTATTTGTATGAATATAACTGTTTTAAACCGCATAACATTTTTTGTTCTACTAGTGAACTGAAACTAATAGAACTAATGGAATTTTAATCACTTTCTGATTTGTATCTGATCAATATGTCATGTTAAAGTTGCTATTAATGCTGCCTTGTTGGTTAGAGAATAGTTCATGGCGGGGATTTCTTTATTTACACTGTCCCGTGTTATTGGGTTGACAGTAGGGCAAGTGTGAAGTTTGGTACACCATAGAACCTGCTTTAAACACCCCCAACCCCCCACCCCCCCAGGCGGCATTTTTTTTGCCACTGACCGTTCTAAGGCGGTAGCCCTATTATCAACCCTTTTGTGTTTGTGTTGGCTTATCTTGCTTTTTATTCAATACACTTAAGTTTTTTTGTTTTTTTTATTTGTTCTTTATTCATTGGAATCAATCCTAAACTTAACTTGTTACGTTTCTTAAGTTTCTTTCCTATAGTGAGCCCGACACACCAAGCAAGAGTATTGAAATGAGTCCGATGGCTATAATAAATGTATTGCATCTTGATATACAATATTTCTGAAATTTATCTTTCATCCCTGAAGTAGCACATTTTAAACAACAAACATTAAATGAATTATAATATGGTAAAATACATGTCGCATTACAAGTTTGGTTAAGTATATAATTGTATCTACTAAATCTGATTTAAATCGATAAAACCTTACACAAAGTTCTTACTGGAAATAGGTACTCTTAATCCACTAAAGACCAAAGCCCCATTTCATCAAACAATTTATGACTATTTTGAAATTTTGACTATTCTTAAATGCATTACTATGAATTACACTTTACAAATCAACGTGATTTCAAGTGATTTTATTATATATGTCATATGTCTGCAGTACGTGCACACATAATTGTCTACATAGAATGCTTAATTGGAAAAATAAAAAGACGATTTTAAAATTGAAGTGGGACGCCAACGCCGTTATTATTACGTAAGCACTGTCATTTTTTGAATAGTTGTCCTAAATAGGAATTAAAATGAATTGCTGTTTAACTACTAATTAACATATTATTTTAGGTGATTTCGAGTCACCCCAAATAATAGACTCGGATACATAGGACCATCAGGTTTCAGGAATTTCCCTTTGCTTTTGAGTTACAGAGAAAGTTTTGTAAGTAGGTGATTTCTATGTCTTGCTTTGTTGTATTAGAAACTGTACAATGAAGCCTGTCAGCTAACCAAAATAAGAGGGTAAATCATCCCCTACTGGTTAGTAAGGAATGCCGTGCCGGTTAACGACCTATCCAACTGATCATGCTAAAGCAATGTCTTGACCAAGGACACACCGAAGAAACCCAGTGGTGTGCTGTGAGGTTCGAATCCGTGACCCGTAGATCTCCGGATTCAGTCTACCGTGCTATCCATTGGGCCATCTGTGATGACTTACAAATGTTTTTTCATAAGCATTTGTCTGGCTAGAGCTAAAGTTGAAGCAAACTATGTTTTACTGTTAAAATGTATGTGTCTGTCTGAAATCAAATTAAGTATGATCAAATGTTGCAATACAATAATCATTATTTAATTGAAGGATATATATATTGCAGACAAAAGTATTACCGTGTTAAGGTCTAGTAATCTCCGTTGGCACCAGTGTTGAGCTGGAGTACAGGTAAATGTAAACTGTTTCCCATTCATTTCAATTACTCTCTCTTCCCACCAAGTGAGCTCTGTGATGTTGTCCTCTGGAACATCATGATTTACGAACCATTCTTTGGTATTCGAAGCTACAAACCATTTTATATGTGGAAACATGCCATTAATTTCTTTGACTGATGTATTGTCTAGATGGTCATAATGATTGTGACTGATTATAACAGCATCTAAGTAGGGAATTTGTTCAATTCTGAGAGCTGCTTTGCGATATCGCTTGTATCCTAATAAGCTCCACTGAACTGGGCCACTTATCTCACTGAAAACTGGGTCAGAGAGGATGGAGATGCCGTCAAACTGGACTAGAACTGTTGCATGACCAATCCATGTTACTACGACTTTATCTTCAATGGGCTCATATAATTTGTCTAACTCTACTGGAACGACTGGTAAAATCTTGTTTAATACTGCCTGAAATAAACAAAATCATGAAGAGTTTATTGAAATGAAATATGGAACATACATAACAAATTGTATGGGCTATCACAAGTTGCAAAAGTCACTGTTGAACTTGATGCATTCCTGAACGGTTCAACCATATCATATTAAAACAGAGAAATTAAACCATCTTTTATAACTGGATAACTCCTAAAGATTTGTTTGTTTTTGTCTGTCGATTCTTACGGATAGCAGGAGGTATACGGTAATGGTTCTACCCTGTGTGGTCTGCCTTAACCACAAAAAATCGACCGTCACATATAGCCTAAAATGTGCTGGAAAATTACGTTAAACACCAAACAAACTGTCCATCAACTCTTTAAAAGTATATTTTTAAAGATTTGTGATATTCAGTAACACTAGCTATTTTGGGTATGGTGTTGACCTAATGTTAACAAACCTTCAAGTGACCATCAAATGAGTTTTGGTCAAAATTGGCCTAATAGTTGCTGATGAGAAATCTTTTCTGTCTACAGACAGGACTTTTATATTGACATAAAATGTCAGATGATACACAACTAGAAGGCCGCGGCCAGCAAGTCATGCCGCCGGAAACTTGTGATCGAAGTATTAAACAAGAGTGTCAAACGGCCCTAAATCACCCAACTGACCTTTGCAAAAAGGAAAACAAACTTATAAATTTCATAACAGAATTAGATCGCGCAGTCGTTGGCACGTCATCGCATATTCCTGCGCTCCCCCTCCACCCTCCCTACATAAAGTGTTCAGGCCCCGTCAAAATTGACGATGCCATTCTAGAGAAGAAGATTTTACCAAGGGTTTGGCTGTTTTTAGCAAACGGCGGCCATCTTGAATATCGGATCAAAATGTCTTCTGTAAGGACCCAGCCTACTCAGGAGTATGCACGGGAAATTTGAGTAAAACTGGCCTAGCGGTTATAGAGAAAGTGCTGCAATTAGACGCCCCCGCCAACGCCTCCAGATGAAATGCTATCGCATAAGCAATGCTGGCCTTTGGCCAGTAAACAATGCTAAACATTTCTTTAACATTCATGGTTACCGGACAGATGTACGTTCATATGTACGCATACCACTGTGTCCATTATGTCTCGCTTTATAAACGGCTCGACAGCAATTGCACATACCTTATTGCTCGGAATATTGCTATTGTTTGTTTCCCATTTCCATCTCATCACTTTACAAAGTCCTGGCCTTACGAACGGCTTCCAGGGGCAGACAAATGCACCACCTTCTTGGATAGGTCTTAGTCCCTCCAAGTCATCTTTAGCTATTTCTTTATTTTCCTCTGCAGAGCTAGCCATCAGTATCTCCTTCTTTAAACCTATGAAACTATTATTTCTACTATAAATAAACTACCAGGGTCAGTATTATGGTGGTCTTAATGGTAATCATATTAAGCATCAACACTTTAGACTTTCCATACTATCTAAGTATATCTCTTTGCTACTTATCAGAGTTACTATTGTGGCATTTGGGATGGAGGCAGGGTCCTTATAAATGGGGAAATTAGTATTTGCAAGTAAAACAAGTATTACGCATATTTTAATATCATTAAACCACTTAAATTCTTACAATTTATATTACTTTATTTTTACCAATTCAAAAAGACTTATTTCAAATCTTTGCTTTCTTATTGCTATTCATAAACATGCTTGTTTCCCTACTGGCTCATTGTTAATCATGAACATACTTGTTTCCATTGCTACTCATTGCCATGCCTCATTGTTACTCATAAACATACTAGTTTCCATACTGTCTCAATGCTACTCATAAACAAACTAGTTTCCATACTGTCTCATTGCTACTCATAAACAGACTTGTTTTCATGTATCATTGCTACTCATAAACAGACTAGTTTCCATGTCTCATTGCTACTCATAAACAGACTTGTTTTCATGTCTCATTGCTACTCATAAATATACTAGTTTCCATACTGTCTCATTGCTACTCATAAATATACTAGTTTCCATACTGTCTCCTTGCTACTCATAAACAGACTTGTTTTCATGTCTCATTGCTACTCATAAACAGACAAGTTTCCATACTGTCTCATTGCTACTCATAAATATACTAGTTTCCATACTGTCTCATTGCTACTCATAAACAGACTTGTTTTTCATGTCTCATTGCTACTCATATACATGCTTGTTTCCATAATGTCTCATTGCTACTCATATACAGACTTGTTTCCATACTGTCTCATTGCTACTTATAAACAGGCTTGTTTCCATGTCTCATTGCTATTCATATACAGACTTGCTTCCATACTGTCTCATTGCTACTCATATACAGACTTGTTTCCATACTGTCTCATTGCTACTCATAAACAGACTTGCTTCCATACTGTCTCAATGCTACTCATAAACAGGCTTGTTTCCATGTCTCATTGCTACTCATATTCAGACTGGTTTCCATACTGCCTCACTGCTACTTATGTACAGATTTGTAAACAGTCTTGTTTCCATAATGTCTCATTGCTACTCATCAACAGACTTGTTTCCATACTGTATCAATGCTACTCTTAAACATACTAGTTTCCATGTCTCATTGCTACTCATAAAAAGGTTGTTTCCGTACTGTAAATTTAGCACAATGAAGATCTTTGACTTACATACAAACGGCTGTGGCAACAATTGGAACGGTAATTCAGAAAACTCATGCATATAAGCTATCCATATCCACCGTTTGCTGTGTCTGGATCATTCAGTTTGGTCCTTGATTCTGGTACCTGAAAAATAAGCAAATGAAATAAATTAAAATGCTCGACACAAAACGTGAGAACGACAAATAAACATACCAACGGTAAATGCGAATTCTACATCCCCAGCTTAAACATCTAGAAAAAACAGGCTGATCTATATTTATAAAAACTGGAATTATATTAAAAGTCGAATAAAAAATTTGAAAACTTAAAAAACAAACTTTGTGGAGATACTTATTGCAAACATAGGCACAGTGCTATCATATGCTGGACTCGTCAAGTCATCGGTATGTCTCTATGCTGCTAATTAAAGAAGAAGTATCGACCATCTAAAACAGAAGACCTACAAAACAACAGCAGCCTAGATCGCTACTCAGACTCTGAAAAATATTGCTGTAAAATGTTGATAAATGTCCTTAGAAATATAATACAGGGCTTTTTATCAGTTTTGGGAAAGGGGTCTTTGGCCTTAATAGGGGAAAAAATATATGAATGGGAAATAAAATGTCCTAGATAAGTTTAAAAAATGTGGAAATCTGCATGATTTTAAAAGACATTCCGTGGAGAAGGGGCCTTATACAGGCTGCTGCAAAGAAGGGTAAAAAGGCCCTGTAATATCAATTATAAAGGGTAAAATTATAAATGCCAATGATTCCTGTGGAGAGAACATGAAGAAGTGTGCTTGATTTAATGGGTGTTGGGGCGATCTGGAAGAGTAATCGGTCCCAATATAAATACAGGAGAAAACACTCATAATGTGCTTGTTTCATATGAAATGTGCACATGTATTTAATATGGCGTCCCATTAGTGCAAAAAGGTACCATCCGACATTTTCTTCCTTTTCGAGAAAAATGCACTTGAAGTTTTGGATTGTTGGGAAAAATCAGATATTACTATTTAAGTGATGTAACTTTGAAAGACCGATGAAAATATTTTTAAGTATATGGTAGTAAATGCTTTTATCACTAGTCACACTTCTTAAAGATGTGTTTGGCATTTTTTTGCTTGGTTCCTTTTTGCATGAAAACAGTTTGGACATAAATGTGTTACATAAAGGTTCCATATGTCACATGGTACCTTTTTTCGTGTGTTTTTTGTGTTGTTTTCTATTTCATTAATGTTATAAAAGTATGACATACGGTTCCTTTTTACAAAAACGTATCGTGGAATTTGTGTAGACAAAAACTAAATTTAATCGGAAGATTTTAATTCTGGAATCAAAATTCATTATACGCAATGTAAATTAGGGCTTACAATAATGCGTTTAACTTTGCAAACTAGTAAATGTCCTGTATATTAAACGCAGGCATTGGTGAACATGGGGTGTTAAAACAGCCTGCAAATCGAAAGTCGCCACATATTGTTCATTGCTCGTTATTACTTTGTAATTTTCCTTTTCTTCCCTTGCTAAGTGTTTATTCTTCTGATGTTCTTGATACTTAGCTTCCAGATCACTAGTCACATTTTTTAGCTCTGTCTGTCGTTTGTACCTCCTTTTTAGATTTCTTTCTAGAATAATGCGACTCCATCTTTGGAAAAGATTGAATATGTTCAAATTCACACGTTTGTTCACTTAATTTATTTGCTAAGATGACTTTCCACGTCTATCAGTTGCACCGTACGTACGGTGTTGCTTTTTTGATATAGTGTAGTCAATTGTTTTTCTTTTCACAATAATGACACATCTAGAGTTTTCATGAAAAAAATCACTACAAACACGTTCCTTCTTCTGATCAACGGACAGATGATAACTGTAAGACACAGACTTCTTCTCTTCCCTTTTCTTGTAGGTTCTGTGATGAGTATATTGTCACAGTTATAGTGTCGCTGACGTTCGTAGCTTGCTAGTCCATAATAAAACTCAAATATGAGTTGCTTTCATCTTCCGTAAACTTCTCACCGCATTTAAATCTGCACTTAGAGCAGCTATGTGGCTTAATGGATCTAGCAGGAATGTTTTTCCTGTAGCAGAAGGTATTCATTTCCTAAATGTCTGTGTTGTTTTCGTACATTTCTTTTCCATTTGTCCACATTTTTCCTTTTCTTTCTTCTTGATGCCTTTTTCTTTGGACTTCTGTATTCCACTCGTTTGGGTGGTGTTACAAACATTCACCTTTATTATGATTTGCATGTTCATTCGTCTGAATTGAAGATACTTCCTGATTGCTGTCCTTGTCCTCTGAATTCTTTTTTTCATTGCTGTGTACTTTTGATGTACCTTCATAATGCTCCTCTCCATGAATGGCAATATATGCTGGACAAATCACATTTTGACTGTCATCTCTTTGAATACTTGGTTTAACATCAATAACTGGTGTTGCCAATGAACTTGAAAATAGTCTCACTATGCATCCATATAGATCAGCAACTGCTAACGGAAGGCAGCCACCTACACTGTTGTTCCATTGACCATTCACTTTAAACAACTGAACATCTTTCAAACATTGTTAAAGTTTATAAGTATATGGATTCTGTTCTGTTCCTTGATGTGAACAAAAGCCAAATACAGCTCTATGTTACTTGACATGTGCTCACAAAGTTGTGTCCTCAAGTCAACATAGTCATCACCAATATTGATATTAAGCATTCTTTTCCCTGCCTCAAAGACGCAATTTCCATCTGCTACAATTGGTATCCGTTTTAGCTCATTGCTGGCCAAGACCTTGTCTAACCGCGACAAGTTGATTTCCTTATATACGTATGTACACTCTCTAACTTTTGACTAATAAGTCGTTTATCCTTTTCAGTGCTCCTTAATTCAGAGTTGTGTGTACAACGTCTTCTTGTCTGAAGATGCTGTATTCTTGTGTGCAACTTCTCGGATAGACTCGTCTTCTTTCTAGTGAACTTTTTTGTCACAATGTTTCTGCTTTGTTTTATTTATGTTGGTGTTTTTTCCCAAGCTTTATCCTTTGATAAGCAAGTTTTCTTTTTAAGTGATGGCTTGTCGCTTATGTCTGAGGACATTTCACCTAAATTCGGATTGTATGTTTTATCTGCATCACTGTCATCAATGTCACTATTGTCATCTAAAACTGCAGAGTCATCATTTATAATCCCTTTAGATGCTAATGCAATACTAATCTTTTCCCTTTGTTTGTTCATAAATGCAAGGGGATATCATCTTCAGAATCTGAAATGTTTCTTCATCAGTGTTTAAGGAATTCTCCTCCTTTCTAGAGCACGATTCTGTGGTTGGAAGTGGTGTTGCAGTGTAAAATTCTTCATCTGACCAATCTGTTTCATTTGCCTACAATGAAATAATAACATTTTAAACAAAGACTTAAGAATAAAAATGCTCTATAAAACATACACCTTAGGAACATTTATTAAGACTTCATTAACTGTTCAAAGTATTATTATAAATAGAAGTAACAAATAAATTACTTACGTCTATAATTATGTTGATCCATATTTATTTTTTCTTCAGTTGCCTAAAAGTCTCCCTTGCGTTTGGTAATCTTTCAAAGTATAATTGAGAGTTAAAACAATGGTATGTGTGAATATATATTCCAGATATTAAAGGTTGCTACATTAATGAACAAACAATGCCCCTGTTGCAACTTCATTGAAATGTGATACCAAGTATACTGAGCGACTCTTCTAACTAGACTATTTTTATTTTGCAATATTTTTTTTCTTTTAAGTCGTACACAGTTAAAATGTATTACTCATACATTTGACCATTCACTCTGTATAAGTGTAAAGAAAAACCGGGTCGATAGCTGTCACATTACCTCACACGAAATGCACGTGCGTTTTGTGAAAATTTGCTTTTTTGAATTGTCTCGTGCTAATTTTTTATTTTTATAATCGAATTGTTATAGCCAAACGATATCCACACAATAAAAACACAATATTTAAAAAATGCGAAGACTAAATATGGAAGAACGAGCGCCAGCAATAGGCATGGTCCAGGCTGGGATGTCTCACTATCAGGTATTGTAATAATTTGACTTACTTTTACGTACTGTTTGTGACTTTCGAATTGCCCGCTCGATTTGGAAAAAATGAAATTGTGATTTTAAATTTCAATAAATTTTGTTGAAATTACGGAATAAAATGTGAAACATGTTAATGTTGTTGTCTGTACAATTTCAGATAATTTCACTCACTAATAAAGATTACAGAGCCGATTATATACGTAGTCTAGTTAGAAGAGTTGCTCAGTATACTTCAGACTCAATTAGCATCAGTGATAATGCAGAGGATACATGCAATAAGGTACGATATAGATGAACCTCTACCTGAATTTATTCCTGATTATGTGTATGATAGACTGTGCAAAAAGGTGCCATGTGTCACATGGAACCTTTTTACTTTTCAAACGAAAGATATTTGTCGCTTTACATTTTATGCAGAAAGGTAACATATGACGGATAGTACCTTACTGCACATATTGGTGGTTTAGAAATGTTTAATTTATTTGAGCCAAAAAGGTACCATATGACATTTCGCACCTTTTTGCACAAAATACATGTAGCTTGGTACGTTCTTGCTCTAAGGAAATTACTGATATATGAATGACCCTTATTACATGACGTCATAAAATCCTTAAATGAAGGAAACTAGCCAAGATTTTTTAAGACAAGATGAAAAATAATAAAAAGGTACGGTATAGCCTTTTATATTAAGTTTGGTTGAAATAATTATATAATTTATAACATGTTTATAAAGGTAAACATAACTTGTTTTTTTGTTTTTTTTTGTTTTTTATTGATTTTTAATTTTTTTTTTTTTTTTTTTTTTGCTAAATGATTTCATCCATATTATTTCACATGGGGTTCATATTGATAAGCAGTTGTACATACTGTTAAATGAAATTGTAGTTAGATCACATTTAAACAAAACAAGAGGCCCAAGAGGGCCTGTGGACGCTCTACTTGCTAATATGGCTCTTATAACACCAATAAAGCGAGTGACTATCGTCTTAAAGAGGCAAAATATAGAATTTTAACTAAATCAAGAGCCATAACTCCGCCATTACTGGTCCGATCTGGCTGGTTTTCGAACTTGGCCAGTAGATATAATAACAAGCAAGAGGTCAATGGTATTTTCAGTCGTGGCGGCCATCTTGAATTTCCGGCCGATCTGAAATTTTGCTAGGATCAATTAGACATCAAGAGCAACATTCCTGTGAAGTTTCATGAAAATCCGTCAAGTAGTTTCAGAGAAGTAGTCGCTACAAGTTTTCATTATACAAGAGGTCAATGACCTTGAAGCTCTACTGATTGATTTTGATTTCAGGAAGTAGTCGCTACAAACTGTTTTTTGGAAAATCTATTTTTAGCCGTGGTGGCCATCTTGAATTTCCGGCCGACCTGAAATTTTGCTAGGATCAATAAGACATCAAGAGCAACATTCCTGTGAAGTTTTATGAAAATCCGTCAAGTAGTTTCAGAGGAGTAGTCGCTACAAGTTTTCATTATATAACTCTATGTAAACAAAGATGGCCACTGACAGCCATGTTTAACATTGAATCAAAATAATGTTCGACTCGGATAACCATCATGTCATGCTGATCATTTTAGAAAAAGTCCCATATCAATATCTCTTATAGTTTTCAAGAAGTAGTCGCTACAAACTTATTTTTTAAAGATCTATTTTAAGCCATGGTGGCCATCTTGAATTTCCGGCCGACCTGAAATGTTGCTAAGATCAATTAGACATCAAGAGCAACATTCGTGTGAAGTTTCATTAAAATCCGTCAAGTAGTTTCAGAGGAGTAGTCGCTACAAGTTATCATTATATAACTCTTATGTAAACATACATGGCCACTGGCAGCCATGTTTAAAGTCGAATCAAAATAATGTTCGACTTGAATAACCATCATGTCATGCTGATCATTTTAGAAAAAGTCCCATATCAATATCACTTATAGTTTTCAAGAAGTAGTCGCTACAAACTTGTATTTTGAAAATCTATTTTTAGCCATGGCGGCCATCTTGAATTTCCGGCCGACCTGAAATTTTGCAAGGATCAATTAGACATCAAGAGCAACATTCGTGTGAAGTTTCATGAAAATCCATCAAGTATTTTCAGAGGAGTAGTCGCTACAAGTTATCATTATATAACTCTATGTAAACAAAGATGGCCACTGGCAGCCACGTTTAACGTGAATCAAAATAATGTTCGACTCGGGTAACCATCATGTCATGCTGATAATTTTAGAAAAAGACCCATATCAATATCACTTATAGTTTTCAAGAAGTAGTCACTACAAACTTATTTTTTAAAAATCTATTTTTAGCCGTGGTGGCCATCTTGAATTTCCGGCCGACCTGAAATTTTGCTAGGATCAATTAGACATCAAGAGCAACATTTCTGTGAAGTTTCATGAAAATCCGTCAAGTAGTTTCAGAGGAGTAGTCGCTACAAGTTTTTATATATAACTCTATGTAAACAAAGATGGCCGCTGGCAGCCATGTTTAACGTCGAATCAAAACGATTTTCGACAAGGACCAACATCATGTCATGCTGATCATTTTAGAAAAAGTCCCATAGCAATATCCCTTAGAGTTTTCAAGAAGTAGTCGCTACAAACTTGTTTTTTAAAAACCTATTTTTAGATTTGGCGGCCATCTTGGATTTCACATCTACATGAATTTTTGCTAGGATCAACTAGACTTCATGGGCAACATTTCTGTAAAGTTTCATGAAAATCTATTCAGTAGTTTCAGAGGAGTAGTCGCTACAAAAAAAAAGTTAACGGACAGACGGACGGACAGACGGACGGACGGACAGACGGACGCCGCACCACGGCATAAGCTCTGCTGATCTCTGATCAGTAGAGCTAATAACACTATGTAAACAAAGATGGCCACTGGCAGCCATGTTTAACATCGAATCAAAACGATTTTTGACAAGGACCAACATGATGTCATGCTGATCATTTTAGAAAAAGTCCCATATCAATATCACTTATAGTTTTCAAGAAGTAGTCGCTACAAACTTGTATTTTGAAAATCTATTTTTAGCCACGGTGGCCATCTTGAATTTCCGGTCGACCTGAAATTTTGCTAGGATCAATAAGACACCAACAGCAACATTCGTGTGAAGTTTCATGAAAATCCATCAAGTAGTTTCAGAGGAGTAATCGCTACAAGTTTTCATTATATAACTCTATGTAAACAAAGATGGCCACTGGCAGCCATGTTTAACGTCGAATCAAAATAATGTTCCACTAAGATAACCATCATGTCATGCTGATCATTTTAGAAAAATTCCCATATCAATATCACTTATAGTTTTCAAGAAGTAGTCGCTACAAACTTATTTTTTAAAAATCTATTTTTAGCTGTGGCGGCCATCTTGAATTTTTGGCCGAACTGAAATTTTGCTAGGATCAATTAGACATTAGGAGCAACATTCCTGTAAAGTTTCATAAAAAATCCGCCAAGTAGTTTCAGAGGAGTAGTCGCTACAAGTTTTTACTATATAACTCTTATGTAAACAAAGATGGCCACTGGCAGCCATGTTTAACGTCGAATCAAAACGATTTTCGACAAGGACCAACATCATGTCATGCTGATCATTTTAGAAAAAGTCCCATATCAATATCACTTAGAGTTTTCAAGAAGTAGTCGCTATAAACATGTTTTTTAAAAACCTATTTTTAGATTTGGTGGCCATCTTGGATTTCACATCAACATGAATTTTTGCTAGGATCAACTAGACTTCATGGGAAACATTTCTGTAAAGTTTCATGGAAATCCATTCAGTAGCTTCAGAGGAGTAGGCGCTACAAAAAAAAGTTTACGGACAGACAGACAGACGGACGACGGACGCCGCATCACGGCATAAGCTCTGCCGATCTCTGATCAGTCGAGCTAAAAACTGGCCTAACTCAACAAAATTATTCAACCATCACAAGGCGACGATATACACAACTAGGCTTGATTCTAATCAACCTTGCCAAATTTCGATGAAATCTTACCAGGGGTTCAGGAGAACTAGTCCTGAAAACGTTGGTAAACGGCCACAATGCCGCTGAAAACCTTTCAACCGGAACCCAGCGACGGTATGTACTGATCATCCCTGCAAAGTTTCTTTGAAATCCGGCCAGGAGTTCAGGAGAACTAGTCTGGACAAAGTTTGTATACTAAAACCGTTAAAGGGCCATAACTCTGCCAAAAACATTTAACCGGAACATGGTGATGATATGCACAACTAGGCTTGATACTGATCATCCCTAAATGGTTTCGTTGAAATCCGGCCAGGACAGAAGAGACTAATGTGTACTAAAACCTCTAAAGGGCAATAACTTTGCCAAAAATCATTTAATTGGAACACGGCAATGACATGCACAACTAGGCTCGATATCAATATCACTTATAGTTTTCAAGTAGAAGTCGCTACAAACTTGTATTTTGAAAATCTATTTTTAGCCATGGCAGCCATCTTGAATTTCCGGGCGACCTGAAATTTTGCTAGGATCAATATCACTTATAGTTTTCAAGAAGTAGTCGCTACAAACTTGTATTTTTAAAAACTATTTTTAGCCGTGGCGGCCATCTTGAATTTCCGGCCGACCTGAAATTTTGCTAGGATCAATTAGACATCAAGAGCAACATTCCTGTAAAGTTTCATGAAAATCCGTCAAGTAGTTTCAGAGGAGTAGTTGCTACAAGTTTTCATTATATAACTCTATGTAAACAAAGATGGCCGCTGGCAGCCATGTTTAACGTCGAATCAAAACGATTTTCAACAAGGACCAACATGATGTCATGCTGATCATTTTAGAAAAAGTCCCATATCAATATCACTTATAGTTTTCATGAAGAAGTCGCTACAAACTTGTTTTTTAAAAACCTATTTTTAGATCTGGCGGCCATCTTGGATTTCACATCAACATGAATTTTTGCTAGGATCAACTAGACTTCATGGGCAACATTTTTGTAACGTTTCATGAAAACCCATTCAGTAGTTTCAGAGGAGAAGTCGCTACAAAAAAAAGTTTACGGACAGACGGACGGACGGACAGACGGACAGACGGACGACGGACGCCGCACCACGGCATAAGCTCTCCTGATCTCTGATCAGTAAGGCTAAAAATATAAAAAAAAAAAATCAATTTAAAATGAAAAAAAAAATAAAAAATAAAAAATTTAAAAAAATAAAGAAATATAAAAATGAAAAAAAAATAAAAAAAATAAAAAATTTAAAAAAATAAAGAAATATAAAAATATAGCATATTTAACGAAATCAAGGGCCATAACTCCCCTGTTACTGGTCCGATTTGGCTGGTTTTCGAAACTTGTCCGAGCTTTTATTGACATTAACAATCTGGTAAAATTTGGTAAAGATTGGATGAAAAATGAACGCCATATCGTCTTAACGAGGCAAAATATAGCATTTTTAACTAAATCAAGGGCCAGAACTCTGCTGTTACTGGTCCGATCTGGCTGGTTTTCCAATTTGTCTGAGCTTTCATTGACATTAACAATCTGTTAAAGTTTGGTAAAGATCAGATGGAAAATGAAGGCCCTATCGTCTTAACAAGGCAAAATATAGCATGTTTAACTAAATCAAGGGCCATAACACCGCTGTTACTGGTCCGATCTGGTTAGTTTTCAAACTTACTTGAGCTTTTATTGACACTAACAATCAGGTAAAGTTTGGTAAAGATCGGATGGAAAATGAAGGCCCTATCGTCTTAACGAGGCATAATATAGCATTTTTAACTAAATCAAGGGCCATAACACCGCTGTTACTGGTCCGATCTGGCTGGTTTTCGAACTTGTCCGAGCTTTCATTGACATTAACAATCTGTTATAGTTTGGTAAAGATCAGATAGAAAATGAAGGCCCTATCGTATTAACGAGGCAAAATCACAGACCTAATAACAATTATTAATATGTCTGTGGCAAAATATAGCATTTTTAACTAAATCAAGGGCCATAACACCGCTGTTACTGGTCCGATCTGGTTGGTTTTCAAACTTATCTGAGCTTTTATTGACACTAACAATCATGTAAAGTGTGGTAAAGATCGGATGAAAAATGGAGGCCCTATCGTCTTAACGAGGCAAAATATAGCATTTTTAACTAAATCAAGGCCATAACTCCGTTGTTACTGGTCCGATCTGGTTGGTTTTCGAACTTATTTGAGCTATCATTGACATTAACAATATGGTAATGTTTGGTAAAGATCGGATAAAAGAATGAACGCCCTATCGTCTTAACGAGGCAAAATATAGCATTTTTAACTAAATCAAGGGCCATAATTCCGCTGTTACTGGTCCGATTTGGCTGATTTTCAAACTTGTACGAGCTTTCATTGACATTAACAATCTGGTAAAGTTTGGTAAAGATCAGATGAAAAATGAAGGCCTTATCGTCTTAACGAGACAAAAGTTAACGACGGACGGGCGGACGACGGACAACTCGGTATCCCATTAGCTATCCATTAGCTATGTTGGCCTTCGGCCAGTAGAACTAAAAATGTTTATAGCATCAAATGAATTAATAATAAATAAATTTATGCATCAAAACTAGCTAAATCATTGAGTTTTCCTGACCTAACTATTTCATTAACTATAACTCAACTGAAACTTTTAAGGGGCCTAGTTTAGTACATATGTACCTTGAATATGCAACTTGAACACATTATGATGGTTTTAGTCGTATTTGGATTGACACCAATTATTGCCTCCAGTCCCTTTAATAAATAAATTAATTTTCACAAAACTTAATTCAACTATATCTATTAGTAGTTGGATTTTTCTATGTTCAGTTAAAGACAAATAGATCTATCATGTTTTAAATAAAAAGTATCATTCCATAGTCGGTCTTGGTGTAGCACACCTATTGCATTGGTGGAGCAATACCTATCGGTGGAGCAATGTAAAAAAAAAAATACTGGACAATGTTTGGTTTATATCACATTGTTGATATATATGAATATGTGACAATGAAGCTTCATTGTGATTTTGAAGAAAAAAAATGGGCCTAGATATGAATGACAACATTGCATTTTTATTTCATGACATAAATCAGTGGGCGTTTTATTAGTTACACGCTCTACTTTCGTTTTCAATTGATGTTGTTTTTCTAGGGTTTGAAACACGTTGTTCTTGTACTTTTACTGATTTTACATAATTTACAAATATACTTAAATGTACATCATCAACCTCAAAACAAAATGACATGTCTTACTTCTCTAGGTGGGAGAAAGTTTCAAAGATTTAACTGAGATTTCTTTTCTGAGTTTTCCACAGTGTTTCATCTACACGTCCGTAAAAAACACTAAAAAACGCCTCTTGATATTTTCACAAGTTGCGTGAAATAAGCTCTTCAGCTCACTAGATACAAAAAGGTGTGAAGCAACAAATTATTTTCCAGTTTATGCAACTTCATCTCAAGTAGAAACGGCAAAAGTAACTCTATGGAAAGGATTGCTCGCCTTTTCCAAAACATTTGGATCAACAATGAAAAGAGGGACGGTGTGACATACGGTGTGCAAGTTAATTGGTGATAACTAATTGTACAGTGAATTGAAATTAACTCCCAACATACATACTTTACTGCACGAGCACAATACAACAGAGAAATAGACACTACTGCACAACACTACTGCACAAGTACAATATACTGTAGTGAAAATTGTTTATAACGTATTAAAAATTAATGATTTCATACATACTTTCAATGTGTTCAATTTTACTTCCGCATAGAAACAAATATTTAATAAGCCTTTCCCCAGTATAATATGCGTTCGAATTGTATAATAGTAATTGTGGGGGAACCAGTCAATTATTTTAATTCACATGAGATCGTTGCGACTCGAGTATAAATACCCCTGGTTCTGTAAGTAAAAGGTACTGCTCCAGATCTTCACAGCGTGCACGTCGCGGAGAGGGCACTGAGTTCTTGAGCTGGCTGTAGACCCCCCTCCCCCCCCAGGGGGAATTTTGTAGGGTATGATTTTCTGAAAGAACATACATTAAGCTTCAAAATGAGACATGTGTGCCATCTGAGCGTTGGGGCTTTAGTGAGTTTTGGGGGAAAACGTTGCGTTTTTAGACGAAAATCGCCAAAATCTGGAATTATTTTTTAGAAAAAGAATGGAATATGTTAGAACCAGTTTGAATAGATGGAATCTTTCTAGGAACGCATCTCTACATGTCCCACTATATAATTTATGGATCCGATACTTAAATATTGAGATTTTGGGTAAAAATGTTAAAAAATTGAATAAAATCGCTGATTTCTGTAATACATTGGGGGTATTTAATTAAAAATTAGAAATATATCTAATACAATAGAAAAAAGAAATATTGTAACCTTTTTGGGCAGGGCAAGATCCAGTGGTTAAAAAGAAAAAAGTTCCAAACCGCATGATGTTTGGAAATGCCTTAATTTTGGGGCGAAAAATGTGTATTTTTTTCAAAAATCGCCGGAATCTGGAATTATTTTTTAAAATTAGTTTCAACATAAACTGATCAAATTGAAGCAATAAAATGTTGTACAGCATATATATTCAAGTTTTTCCTGGCATCATATATAACATATGTGCTCAAATATTGGCATTTTAGGGCAAAATGTTGGAAAAAATGACAAAACTCACTGATTTCTGTAATCCATTTTGGGTATTGGGTTAAAATTTAGAAAAAAAAAAATTAATACAATAGAATAAAGACATATTGTAACATTTTGGATAGACAAAGGTCCAATAATTAAGTAGAAAAAATTCATGAACCATATGATGTTTAAAAAATTGCCTTAATTTTCAGGCGAAAAATGTGTATTTCTGTAAAAAATCAACGGAATCTCCAATTATCTTTAGAAAATAGTTTAAACATAAACTTATCAAGTTGAAGCAAGAAAATGTTGCACACTACATATCCAAGTCATTTATTGTATCAGATATAACATATACGCTCAAGTATTTATATTTTAGGGCAAAATGTTGAAAAAATCACTAAAATCGCCGATTTCTGTAATGCATTGAGGTATTGGGTAACAATTAAAAGTGCATAGAAATAATGAGAAAAAAAATATTGTAACATTTTTGCAGTCCAATGTGCAATAATATACCAGAAAACCCATCAGAAGATGGTAAATGCTGCTTTATTTTGTTGGAGGAAAATGTATTTTTAATAAAACATAAACGAAATCTGGATTGTTTTCTTCAAAAAGTAATTTAAACATACATGTTACAACGACATATCGCCAGATGAGAGAAAAAAGTGCCGTCTTTCTTCTATGGAACATTCCTATTCTCACCTGGCGATATTGCCATTGACCCATCATATGTTTCCAAGGAGTGCATGGCAGGCTGACATTTTATTTGCTCAAACAAGCCTGCTCTAGCTGATACCTTATGATAATTTGTTAAAAAATGGCATGACAGAACCTCCCGAACAATACAACACATCATTTACTAGTTTTTGAGCTGGCTGTAGACATCCCCCCTCCTCCCGAACTCAGGTAGCCCTCCCCTTATATGGTCTAGCGACCGAGTGCCACGCCGTTGAGTCACAAAACCTGTGGGTCGGCCCAGAGGGCATCGGCATTGGGTCGCTCAAGGCTATTTCTCTCTATATAACTATACTGTATATAGCTCTAGGTTCTATGTTGGAGACCCGAACTCGGGAAGCCATCCCACTGAAACGACCTAGGGATTGAGTGCCACGCAGAGCGAGAACCGTTGCCGCCGGCTGACCACCGTTCCCGTTGGGTCACAATACCTGTGGGTAGGCCCAGCGGCCGTCGGCTGCGGGTCGTTCAAAGCTATGTACTATATAGCTCTATGTGGCATGTTTGAGACACGAACTCAGGCAGCCTTCCCCCTGATACAACCTAGGGACCGAGTGCCACGCGTAGCGAGGACCGTTGCCGACAGCTGGCCACTGGTCCCGTTGTGTCATAAAATATGTGGGTCGGCCGAGCGGCTATCGGCCGAAGGTCGTTAAACGCTATTTCCCTCTATTTAACTGTATATAACTCTATGTTACATGTTCAAGACTCGAACTCGGGTAGCCCACACCTTGATAAGACCTAGGGACCATGTACCATGCATAGCGGGGACCTTTGCCGACGGCTGGCCACCAGTCCCGTTGTGTCACAAAATATGTGGATCGGTCCAGCGGCAATCGGCCGATGGTCGCTCAACGCTATTTCTCTTTATACATATATAACTATACTGTATAAAGCTCTAGGTGAGTTACAAGGTTCGAGACCCGAACTCGGGTAGCCTCCCCACTGATACAGCCTAGCGATTGAATGCCACGCGTTGCCGGGACCTTTGCCAACGGCTGCCCACTAGTCCCGTTGCGTTGTGTCACACAATCTGTGTCGGCCCAGCGGCCGTCGGCCGAAGGTTGTTCAACGCCATATCCTTCTATATAACTGTATATAGCTCTATGTGCCATGTTCGAGACTCGAACTCGGGTAGCCCTCACCCTGATAAGGCCTAGACACCATGTACCACGCATAGCAGGGACCTTTGCCGACGACTGGCCACCAGTCCCGTTGTGTCATAAAATATGTGGATCGGTCCAGCGGCCATCAGCCGATGTTTACTCAATGCTATTTCCCTCTATACATACATAACTATACTGTATAAATCTCTAGGTAAGTTACGAGGTTCGAGACCCGAACTCGGGTAGCATCCCTCCTGATACAGCCTAGCGATTGAATGCCACGCGTTGCCGGGACCTTTGCCGACGGCTGCCCACTAGTCCTGTTGTGTCACCCAATCTGTGTCGGCCCAGCGGCCATCGGCCGAAGGTTGTTCAACACTATATCCTTCTATATAACTGTATATAGCTCTTTGTGCCATGTTCGAAACTCGAACTCGGGTAGCCTTTCTCTTAATATGGACTAGCGACCGAGTGCCACATGTACTGGGGACCTTTGCCAAAAGCTGGCCACCGGTCCCGTTGTGTCGCAAAATATGTGGGTCGGCCCAGTGGCCGTACGCAGGGCGTCGCTCAACACTATTTCTCTATTTATAACGTATACTGTATATAC